>JAZHYW010000923.1:0-65309 GCA_037355805.1 Ixodes ricinus
ATGAATTGTAAAAAAGTTTTCTTGAATTTTTGTTTGCGTTTGTAATCAATTATAAACGCATTTTTGTGGTATTGAATAGTTATTTATGTCTTGAAAAGAGCGTGGAAACCACGAGAAACATATCTAATCACACCAGCAGGCCTAGTAGACCTCTCAGTATCAAAGAGGCACAGACATTGTATTTTTTTCGATTGATAAATCTTTCACTGTAAACTAGCATGACTAGCTATTAGCTGTTATATTACTAAGACATGAAAAGTCACCACGTCATTGATCTATTATATACAATTCTTTCCGAAACCAAACGCTAGGGTTTGTTCTCCCGTACATCGCACAGATCACTCAGGAATATCCTTTTCACTTCCTGTAATACACAAAAGTGACGACACAGAAACGATCCGAAAAACACGGAGAGATTAACACGTAGAGAAGGGTAGGGAATAAAAATAAAAAAATAATAATAAAATTACCCAACTCCGATCTTAACGAAAATTGCGGTAAAAAAATAAAAGATTTAGGTTCGAGCCGTGGCAAGGCGATAGGCCCACGCCTGGTCAGACAAAGAAGTCAATGACACGTAAAGGAAAAATAAAGTTAATTAAGAAAGAAAACCTCAGCCGCACACGACAAGAACAAAACCAACTCCTTCGAGCATTCCCTAAACGGGACACATACCAAATGCGTGCGTATGCGCTTCTACAGCACCGTCAGGCCGCTACGCCATGAAGAAATAAACCCAACAAGTAAACGATGCTAACAAACAGTTAGTAACGAAACATAAAAAAGTTCAGCAGAACCGTACCCGAGGAGAAAAGTTCAGCGGGGCGAAGAAACACACACGAAATAAAATTAAAAAAAAGTCTTAACTGACCGACGCCGAGTCCAGTCCCATGACACTGTAGCCTGGCAGGATGATGGCGTCCAGATGATGCTCGAATACTTGCTCTGTTCCGCACATCCGTCGTGGCTGTGCGGAACAAAGTGAACAATAGTTTCGAGCAGCGGTGCGAGAAGGTAACCGAGACATAAAATGCCTCGAGCTTGCATATCGGGAGAGGAGCTTTCGAGGTAGTTACTGCATGCAGTTACTTAAACTTTTTCTTTAACCCTTTCCTTAAAAAAAAAACACGTCAGCCGGCGCTAACTTTTATCTCGGGAGAAAGACCACTCTTCACAAACGGTTATAGTTGCCAAGGAGGCTGACTTCGACCCAAATAGTCTCCGTGCAGAATAGACACAAGTATATTTACCAACACGCTCGTTTTTGATGCTAGTCTCAGGGCTTTGCTGTTTCAAAAGAGATAACCCTTCGGTGCTATTGGATTTCCGCGGAGGGGAGATAGAGTACATAAAATTGAAAGACTAAAACATGGAGGACAAGCTTAGGACAACCACTTTGCAGAGCACGGTCATTTCTAGGATAGGACGTTCGAAGCTTGGGCAAATACGCTTTATCGTTTCACGCGTGCACGGATGGCTGGTTTCAGAATTTTCCCACATCCCTAACGAAACCGGCCCATCTTCGTGTGCGTGCGCGATTTTCGTCCCGCGCCGCCGGCTTTTGCTCGCACGCGGCGTTGTTTTGGCAGGCAGAACTGTTGTTGACCATCGATATTATAAGGCCATGGTGTTCTCATCCTCCCGGGGAACAGTTAGTTTGCTTTCCCTTCTGCAATACTCTGACTGACTGACTACTCCTGAGTGGCCGTCACTGTTCGCCGCATCAACGACACATCTCGTACCATTTCAGTCCTCGTGACACAGGGTGCGCTGCTCGCTTTACTGTCACGGACCGTCCTATCTAACACAACGAGCGCGAAAGGTCGTGGTCATCTGCTGGTTCCGAAAGGGCGGGACGTTCATATAGGCCAATGAAGGCCCCGAATCAATAGGACGTCTGCCGATTTCTATACATTAAAATTTACGACGACTGCTGGTCTGTTAGGAAGTGTTGCTTTCTCTTTGAACTGCTCCAATGTAGCTTGCCGCCTATAATAAAAATTTAAATGATCAATAAAAATAACAGGGTGGAACTACTGTATTTCATTTTTATGTGCGTGCGTTGAAAAAAGTCAAAAATATTTCCAAGTTTGTGAAGACGCGCAATTCGCAAATCCGTTTCAAGCCGTAAAAACGCGTTTTTGTACGATGTTGATGCTTAAATATAAAACATACGAACAATATATACACTTTCTCGACTTGATTTTTGAGTAGACAACTATCATATCTACAGTTTAACAAAAAAAAATAAAAAAGTTTTTTTTTTTTGAGAAAATCGATGTTAAAATTGGTACTTTTTGGTTTTCGAATAACATTAACGTAAACGTCCCGCAAAGGCTATTTCATACAAGGAAATCATTTTATAAAATCTATAAAAAGCGTGTTTTGGGCTCTCCATAGACATAAAATATATTGATGTAACCCAAGTAGATCGCCAGTATTTAATTGTCAAAGTTGGTCAACAATTGACCGAGGGAAGTTTTTGACATTTTTACAGAAAAAAAACAAAACGCCTAAAATTATTTTATGGTATTAGTGCCTTTTACCTGTGTTCACAAAGTGCTTGAAAAAAGTTAATATAATTGGACTGAAAATCCACGACGGGAGATCGCGCCACCCACGACGGATGTGAAAAACACCGCTTTCCGCCGCGGCCTATATTAAAATTAGTAAGTCGAGAACAAAAAAATCCGACGGACTTGCCGTTTGTGGCTACTGCGTTCTTAGAGACGACGCCATAACATATATTTTTTCAGCGAAATTAAAAATTCGACCCTTTTTGCCTGCACGATTTGAGATGAAACCACCCGTACATATATATATATATATATATATATATATATATATATATATATATATATATATATATATATCCCGCAGAGCATCGTAAAAAAGGGAGATTGGCTTTAAAAGCTGTGTTGCAAATGATCCTCTACTCCGCATCTTCGCCACGAACCAGACGGCGTGATCACGCAAAACTACTTCATTTGCAAAATCACTCCTTACGGAAAGCGCGTTTTCGTGGTGCGAGACGCTCGCGCCGTTCCACACGACGCTGCACCACCGTGCACTGCACCAAGAAAAAATATTCTTTGTTTATGAATACATGAGTTGCACTGAGCGCGAATTCTTTGCAGCATGCATTTTGCACCACGGAATTTAATTTTCTCAGCAAAAATAAATTTCAATGACCACCAGCATGTAATGCGATGACGTCACGTGCAAAACATGTTCAACAGATCAGTTTTCTTGTGAAATGCGATGTTCTCAACACCAGCAAAAATCAAAATTGTAAAGTTCTGCAATATATATAGCAGTCTCGCGGTGACTTGCGGCAGCCTAATGAAATGTTAGAGCGCGCATGACTCATAAGGGAAAGAGCCCTATTGAAAAAATGTCTGTGAGGCCCACTAGGATTTTCTGTGAGGCTCTGAGAGGCCTGTTAGGATATCCTGAAATGTCTGATGGGTCCACCAGACTCCTCTAGTAGGTCTGTGGGGCCCATCAAGATATCTTTCTGAGAGGTGTGCGTTCCTTCAGGATCGTCCTAAAAGGTCTGTGTGGCCTTTTAGGGCCGTTCTAAAGGGTCTGTGAAACCCACCAGACATTATCAGGAGGACCTCGTAGAATTCATCCCAAGATGGTAGTGCGTAAACGTGCTCTGTTCATCGGCAGACCGCTTCGGTGACGCGAGTGCGTAAACCTGTTGTCTCGCTCTTTATATCGGTTCATTCTGTAGACGCAGTTGCAAGCGAATATTGCTTTGATCGAAACTATTTGAGTGCAAACGATGCGCACATATCGCCGCCCATTGAGAACAGATAGAAGTCTATCGAGCTAGCTTTATCGAACGATCTCGCCCCAAGAATACGGCGGTGCGAGTTGGCCACCCTGCGGCCCAGCGGCCCGCCCAACAAAAGTAAGCCAAGCCGGTCCGAAATGTGTAACATACGCGACGGACAGCAGACGGACTAATACGTATTGTTTATTTTTACTTACATTTCCTAGCACCGTCTGCGTGTATGCAGCGTTTCAATATTTACGAATTCAAGGCCCACCAGCGCTTGGTTGTTGCTTCAGAAACGGAGCGTTGAAAATGCGATTTATTGAGAAGTTGCCGGCATTTTAGCCGGCATAAGATCGCGGCTTCCAAACGCAAACGTGTCTTCGGGCTGCCGAAGCAAATCCCGGCCGCACCCCCGCACTCGCCCCCCGCACTGCCAAGATCCCTCCTTCTCTTTGGGAGAGGGGCTTTGACCACGCAGACCACGGCATCCGGAATGTGGAGTGCCCCGAAAGCAAAGTAGTCTGCTTTTACCAGCGCCCGACTGGGAGGGGCGCCTTGAAATGAGAGTCGCTGTGACATCCCCGCGTCCGGATTGGTCAATTTGCTGCCGGTGGCAACGGTCGTAGGTCGGCGGGAAAGTCTTTGTTCCTGTTGGCTGTTGGCGCTTGGTGAGCTCGCGTGAAAGCGCTGTGTGTGCGAACGAAGTCTGTGCATTCCTGCGGCGACTTTCCTCGGCAGGTTCTTCGGACGTCTAGGCGGCACGGGGCTGTTCTCGATATCTGGGTGGTACACACGGATGGCCCTACTTACCAGGAGTCGTGCGTCCGAGAACGCAGCCACGCTGAAGGTCGGACAAGCGTCGTCGGCCTGGGATGAAGCCGCCAAGCGATCCGGCTTCTCAATCACTCGAATGCCGCAGTGGGCCGGCAGCCACTGGAAGACATTTCTCCATTCTTGGTGCTGCAACATGATCGCCGCGTTCGCCAACTCTCTGGTGAGCGGTGGTGCACGCTCCAGGTTGGCGAGCTGGGTCAGTGCCGCCTTGGAGTCGCTCAGGATTACCAGGCGGTCAGGCGCACTCTCTGCTTCAGCCAAGGACAGTGCCCGGCGAAGCGCCGCCAGCTCGGCCGTCGCCGAGCGTGCAAAGGAGAGGCGCTTCGCTGCTCGTGCTCCGAAGTTTGTCGACACCGTGCTGCGGCTGTTACTGTGCGTGCGTCGTGGTCGACGGACTCGTCAGTGTAGCATCGCGCCCATCCCTTGAAGCGCTCTTTGTGTTTTGGGCCCGGGAGGTCGGTTTTGACGGACTCGTCCGTGTAGCATCGCGCCGATCGCGCCCATCCCTTGAAGCGCTCTTTGTGTTTCGGGCCCTCGAGGTCGACGCTGAGTTCCACTCCGAGCGGTGCATCTGTTCGGTTTTATTAGTTGAACTTCCATACGTCTCAGGAATTTACCCAGCGGCATTGTGAGTACCTCGAAATATATTCTTTTTGCGACAAACAACTCGGTTGTCCTTATTTGGTCTGATCACTTGTCTGCAGCTGCTTGCGCGCAAGTTTGAGTAAACGCTCTACATACATTTTGATCTGCCGCGGCTTTCCGGAAAGCTGCATTTCTAAGGTATGTTGGCTAAGGGGTTAGTCCGAAGGGCTGAAGTTTGAAGTTTGAAATCTTGAAGTCTGAAGTTTTGAAGTCTTAAAATCTGAAGTTCTGAAGTCTGAAGTTTTGAAGTCTGAAGTCTTGAAGTCTGAAGGGCTAATGTTTGAAGTGCTGAAGTCTTGAAGGTCTAGTAGGGTCCCATAACACATCAGGGCTGAAAGGTCTTTTTTCAATAGGGAGCTGTTAAATGAGGCCCCAAAACAAGTGCACGTAAGCCCAAATATAACATAAGCCTCCCGAGACAGTATTTTGCGAAGCTTCAAGCTCGTGGAAGCCGATGTCCAAATGTGATTTAAATTAAAAATATATTGTCTGTTCTTCGCGCTATTTCTGTTTAATTAGAAACATCATGGCACGCACCTCCATTAGACAGATACAAAACATTAGAGAAATACCAACCAGGTCCTAAACAGTAAAAAGCCCGACCTTTCCAACCGATTCTTTTTTTTTCAACAGGGGCGACTATTTGCACGTGGAGACTAGCAGCTTCTTTTCCATCTACAGTGTGTCGTTTACTTCACTCATTTTTTCTTCTTCAAGTGCCCTAGTCCGCTAACATAGGCCGATGGTTAAGTGCCTGTCGACCTATTTAGTTTGACCAATTGAAACGTCCGGCTTCTGATTTTTTAGGACTTGGTTGGTGAACGTTTGTATTATCAAAAGTTTTACCCTACCAGACGGAGTTCCGTGAAACGTGTTTACGTTTAAAACATACATTTTTATATATTTCGTTTTGCCGTAAGGCATCGAGTATGGGATTATTTAGAAGAATAGCTTTGATTATCTTTCTTCTGCACATTTCGTGTATTTGCCTTCAGATCTATAATTTGTGCACACAGTCCTTTCTGGCATACCCCGCAACCCGTTGTTTCAAACTGCCAAATAGCGAAAAAAAAACGTTTTTGCAGACTCAGCAGATGGTGCATTTTCGAGTATCGTCCTCCCATCGTCGGTCGCAAGCGGTTATGTGAACTTCACACAGTCAAACTTAGTTATGAAAAAAAAATGTGTGCCTGAAGACTTCACAACATGAAGTGCCGATCTCCCTCAAGATTTACACATCGCGACACTTTTGGCGCGAACACGACATCGGCGCCTTTTCGCATTTTACTTGTAAATAGTATCAGCGAGCACGAAATGTTATCACTTTCATTATATAACTAAATTAGCTCTTTCCGTAGTATTAATACCTTAAATGACATCCCTTGGTTTCAAAAAAAAAAAAAGGAAAAACCGGCGATCGCTTGTTCGCGCTGACAGTGATGCGCTCTGTACATCGTAAAAAAATGCACCTTCAAATTATATAAAATATGCTCTTGAAATCCTTTCCGGCGTTTCTATCCTCAAAAGTAATTTAGGAAAACCTTAAACATTTTTTTTAAAAGCTGAATTTAATATCATATGTGTTCCTGACGCATCTTCAACTTCTCAAACATATAAAGGTCTATTGGCATGTTTATGTGATGAACAACAATTTTATGTGTCTTTGGGCTGGACGAAAATAAAGTACGCAGTGGCGAGTGGCGGAGCTATGACGATTGCGCACGCAGACCGTCAACAAGTGACCAATTAAGTAGCTGCAATGTCAAGTAGAGTATTTAATACTACTTTGTTTTATTTAGCAAATATAAATTGGCAAGGGTGATGCTCATTAGCAAATTTCATTGACCGGCATCCTGTCAAGAACAAACCTGTTCTTGACAGGACATCCTGTCAAGAACAAATCGAAAATGTTCACTTCGGAACGCGCTATTTTAGGCCAGATCCGATCTGAGTACGAAGGTCACTCTATTCTGCATGATTATTCGCCCGCATCACGGTGCTTAGTGTAAATAATATTGGTCAGGAAAGCAAGCGCTTTGATTGCCGCTCAGTGTTTCTATAAAAGGTAGGCTGAAAGGGTTTGTCCTAAAGCTGTCCTGAGTTTTTTAAAAATATTATTGCTTTTAGCTCAGTCGTGTCGTCATCATGTATATTGTGAAATGTATTTTATAAACAAGATTTATGTATATTTATGGCAAGGACGTACCCATTTCATTAGTTTATGCAGTGTAATTAAGTTCTAAGTTCAATAGCTCAACATGATTTTATTTTTAATACTGCGACACAATGTTCTACCAATCGCAGGTATTTTAGGCGACCTACCAGACTGATAACCTTTCGATTCAGGTAAAATTTCTGCGACTGAGGTAAAGAAAACAGATGTTGAGTCATATATTTAAATGTAGCTTTCCTTTTACTGTTTCAACGAAATTCAATAACGCAATTGATTTTTGGTGTCTGAAAATTAACGTAGATTCTACGAATTCTAAAAATCTATATAACTACACGTTACACTGTTCAAATAATGCCTATGACGAAAAACGCGGAAAAAATATTGTCAATAAAGTGGTTCGAACCGGTTCGAACCGTTACTTTTTGCTCCCCGGAACTGAACCGGAACTCAACCGAATGACTTGAACCCGAACCGCAACCGAACCGATAAGAATTTCGGTTCGACACTCTGGTTTCGGCACCGTGCCGAAACGTCCTCGCGGGGTCACGTGACCTCACGGGTGTCACGTAACCTCAGAGGGATACGTAACCCTCGTGAGGTCACGTGACCTTCGTGAGGTCACGAGGGTCACGCGACGTCACGAAAATCACGTGACCTCACGGTTACGCCGAGGTGACGCCGACGCCGCTCGGAGGGAGGGGTAGCAGGCAGGATGAGGAGGTGAGGAGGAGGGGTATACCCTCCCTCAGTACCCTTCCGTCCTCCTCCTCAAGAGCTGCGCTCTAATTCGGCGTTACAGGAAGTTGTAAACGGCTTTCAGTTTTTTTTTTTAATAATATATGTGAGTTGTGATGGCGAAAATCAACTGTTCACTAACATCCATGCCTGTGGGAGCTGGCTTGGTCATTCGCTGGGTGATCTGTGGGATAGACTGCGTCATCGTCGAATAGTGTTGTTCTCAGAAATGGACTATTACGCAAGTTGGTTTTGGTGTCCCAAGATGACCTGACTGGTCTGGCGTACGAAATATGTGTGAACTTGTCGTCTGTTCTGGTTCAACGTTGGTGAAGAATGAAGTACCTCAAAGACACGTTATTTCAGCTAGTGTTTAAAAAAATGTATCGGACCTCTTGAATGGTGCGCTCTTCGGAGGATGGAAGTGTCTGTACTCGAAAAAGGCGGTACACTCACGCCAAAGAAGATACAAGCGAATGGAGTCAAATCGAGCCCTACTGGTATAAAGATATTTAATTGTCTATTTTATAAATAAAGCGCACAATAACAATGATGTCACAGCTGGAAGGGCAGGTTCACCTGGAACACATGGCGTAGTTGTAATGTAGCTGAACGCCGTAAGAACTTTCGCGTTTCTACTTATACATGGCGAAAGTGTCCAGAAACGGCGATATTTTTAAATATCCACAATAAAGGGTATGAGCACACTGCAGATCTAACTAATCAGTGCCGATACGCGCGCCTCTCGCGGCAGCGTCCCGCGTACTCATCGGGAAGCGACCCTGGCAGTCGAAGCATTCGCAGCTCAACGGCAAGTGTTACACCGGTGGGTGCTGCAAGGTCGACATGCCTGTTTGAGCTAGCGCATAGGCGGAAGCAGCGTGAGCGGCCGCGGAGCTGTACTGCTCTCCCAACGCTGACTCAAAAGGAGCCGCGCGCGGCGCTGTTCCCTGGGCGATCGGTAGCGGCTCTTAGCGTGACGCAGGGTGCCCATTCACGGGACGGCATATTGCCGCGCGCGCAGCTTGCCAAGTAGGCAGCGCGCGTGTGGCATAACGGTTATAGCGCTCTGCCTACCACGCGAAAAAGCCAGGGTTCGATTCCTGGCCGCGGGGACACCTTTTTGTTGACATCTAATGTAATGTTCTGGTAAATTCGAGAACCGTGTCACTTGTTCGAAGTCCAAAAGTTCTACACGCCGAACCTTCTGGGCCGATTATTCCAGAAGCCCACGCATGTACTATCGTGGACACTGTTAGCTATAACACGGCAGCGGCGGCCGTCCCGTACCCCCAGCGCCGCATAGCAGGCGCCGTCCGAAACTCCGCGCATGCGCCGTGTGGCGGACTCGCTCTTCCCGCCTGCGAGCACACCCTCGCTTTGTCGTCTGCTAGGCACAGAGCAGACGACGCCACAGCGCTCGCCAATTTTCGCTGAACACGGTTCAGCGAACCACCGCGTAAGAGGTGCCCACGGTTGATTCCCTGACACCGCTGGCTAAGGATAATCATCGCCACTAAATGTAATATCACGGTAGATTACATTTTTTTATGGGACAAACTTGCAGTTATACTCCGTTTCACTTTAGGTCTAAGCGCAGCGGACGCTACGAGACGATAGGGCCAACCAAGCAGCGACAAAAGCGCACTTTTTGCACCTTATTGGGTCCCCCGGTGATGCACTCCGTGACGTTGCACCTTTGCCGCTATTTGATTGGCTCTGTCGTTTTGTAGCGTACGCTGCGCTCGGACTTAAGGTGAAACGGAGTATAACAGTCTATTTCTGTATCACACCTGCTGCGCTCATACTGGTTTGCGAACGCATATTGTTAAAGATGCATTGCGCACGCCTGTTTCTGAAAAAGCAAAAAAGAAAAAAAAACGTAGACAGGGTTAATGCCCTAATGACTCTGCAATCTGCCCCAATAAAAATCGCCGGTTGAAAATGAGTTTGAAACCAGTTCGCTATGGCAAGGGTACCAGACGAGCAGCACTGTGGCATCGCCTGCTCTGCGCCTAGCAGACGACAAAGCGAGGGTGTGCTCGCAAACGGGAAGAGCGAGTCCGCCACACGGCGTATGCGCGGAGTTTCGGACGGCGCCTGCTATGCGGCGCTGGGGGTACGGGACGGCCGCCGCTGCCGTGTTATAGCTAACAGTGTCCACGATAGTACTATCGGGGAAAAATGAAATGCGAACAGAGGAGCGCGTGGCTTGCCGTACAGGTTGCGCCACCTGGAAGTGAGCCTAGGGGCGTGGGTGCGTGGCCTACCCGATGTGTTTACGCCCTTCACTCGGCGCTCCCCAAGCTTCTGGCAGTGCGCCTCTCAGTGCGCTGAAAGCTGTTCACCGCTATCTTTTGTCTGCTCGGCGCGTGGGCCGAGCATCTTCGCACCGCACTCGCTGAGCCAGCAAAAATAGCGGTGATTGCTTTCAGCGCACTGCCAGGCGCACTGCCGAAGCTTGGGGTGCGCCGAGAGAAGGGCGTGAACGCATCGGAGTACGCCACGTACCCTCGCCCCTAGGCTCACTTCCAGGTGGCGCAGCCTGTACGGCAAGCCACGCGCTCCTCTGTTCGCATTTCATTTTTCCCCGATAGTACATAAGGGGCTCCGCGTGGCGAGCCGCAGTCAGTTTCGCCCCAGCGTTCGATCTCTGCTGCTTACGCCGCCTTCGACGCCCGCGACGCTCTCTTGTTATCTTTCTTTTCCCTTTTATTTTTGGGCACAAGTTCGCCCCATTAAACGTTCAGTTTACTCAGTCATTCGCCGCCTCATCACTTGTCATTCGTGACATTTTGGTGGAGGTGCGGGGTATTGCAGTCTATGCCCGTAAAACGTACCCCTACGAAAACACGCCGGCCAAGTGACGTGCTCAGCCCCGGGAGGCTACCCTTCGCAGAAGACTCCAACGCCCGAGCAAGTCGCCGGAACCAAGGCCTACCCCCTGAACTCGGACCCCTGCCGCAGAAACCGAAGAGAAGACCGCGACGATGACCACTCCACCTGTTGTCGTCCTACCCGTCGCTGCTCGCACGCCCGCGTCCTTCCATGGTGAGCCTTATGAAGACATCGAGGACTGGCTACAACAGTACGAGCGGGTGGCCCAACACAACCGATGGACGGACGACCAGCGCCTGCAGAATCTTTACTTCGCGCTCGAAGGAACGGCCAGGCACTGGTTCGAGAATCGCGAGACTTCGTTGATCTCGTGGACCGCCTGCAAGAATGAGCTGATACGAACTTTCACCAACCAGTATCGACGGGAGAGGGCCGAGGACCTTCTTCGCATGAGGACCCAGGGCGCAAACGAGACCATCACCAGTTTCGTCGAGGATGTCCTGCACCTGGTCGCTCGCGCCGACCCTCAAGCCACCGACGAAAAAAAGCTGCGGATCCTAATGCGAGGTGTCAAGGATGACATCTTCGGTGGTCTAGTTCGCAACCCCCATCCACCGTCGAAGACTTCGTCACGGAGGCCACGAACATGGAACGTGCCCTCCTCGCAAGAGCCAGCCACTACCATCGGCACTCGAGCGTCGCTGCTGCTTCTTCATCGGGCTACGACATCAGCCCTAGCAACCCCGGCCTTCGCGACATCATCCGCGACATCGTCCGGGAGGAGCTTAAGAAGCTTCTGCCGACTGCTGAACGCCCGGCCTCAATCTCCATTGCCGAGGTCGTCCGAGACGAGGTTCAGCGAGCGTTCCTACCAGATGCCCCAGTCACCGTGGCCGCACCCGAAGAACCGACGCTGACCTACGCCGCCATGGCCCGACGACCGCCGCAAGCTCACCGCCAGGTCACGGCACCACCCCGACGTGAACCTCCAGCGCCGCAGTTTTCCCGACGCCAGGATGATCGGGCGCACGCCCACCCAGAACAAGCAGCGCCACGAAAGACCGACGTGTGGAGGACGGCCGATCGACGCCCTCTGTGCTATCACTGCGGTGAAGCCGGCCACATTTACCGTCGATGCCCCTACAGACAACTGGGGCTGCGCGGGTTCCACCCGAACGACCCGCGCCCAAGGTACGACGAACGCCCTCGCGACATCGAGGAGTACCTCCGACGCTCGCCCTCCCCAGTGTCGTCTCTCCGCCGTGAAGCCCGCTCCCCATCGCCACGACGTTCAGCGTCCCCAGCGCAACGACCCCGCCGAGAGAGCCTGTCTCCCCTCCGTCGCCGGGAAAACTAAGTGCGGCAACGCCTGGAGGTGACGTTGCCGAAAACGACGGAAGCAAACAGCCTCCAAGAACGCCGGAGCGCTCCCACTCTCCCGACGCCCCGCATCGCACCGACGCGCCTGCAACGGTGTCCAACAGCCTAAACGTTGTTATCGACGGCCTCGACGCATCGGCGCTCGTGGACACCGGAGCAGACTACTCAGTCTTGAGTGGGAGGCTCTCTCGCCGCCTGCGAAAAGTGACGACGCCGTGGGATGGACCTCAAATTCGAACCGCCGGAGGGCATCTCATCACACCAGTCGGGAGATGCACCGCTCGCGTCAAGATCCACGGTGAGACGTGCCCTGTGAAATTCGTCATTCTACAAGACTGTGCCAGAGACGTCATTCTCGGAATGGACTTTCTGTGTGAATACGCCGCCGTCATCGACCTTGGTGAAAACAGATTGACGCTGCGGACGCCTGTTCCACCTTCAGAGAAGCCGCAAACAGCGTCAGCCGCCGTCCGAGTAGCTGCGGACCACGTGAACCTGCCGCCGCGATCAAGTGTTGTCGTACCCGTCGTGACCGATGCAGCTACCTGCGGCGAAGTTGTTCTGGAAGGCAACCTTCAATTGCTCCTGGGAAGAGGAATAGGCGTCGCAAGAGGAGTAGCTGAAGTCCAGGATGGCCGCACTGTGGTCCTCGTGACGAACTTCCGAAACGAAACGCAACACCTTACTAAAGGTGCAGCCGTTGGTCACGTCGAGGAACTTCGGAACTCCGTCGAAATCGCCGCGATTGCTGAGGAATCATCGCCACCTCAGCAAGACACTACGCCGCCAGCGCAGCTTGACATTGACCCCAAGCTTCCAGGCCCGAAACGACGGCAGCTGAGTAACCTCCTCGCCGAATTCCGCGACTGCTTCGCGACGTCATCGAAGGTGCGCCAAACCACCGTTGCGAAGCATCGCATCGTCACCCAGGACGACGTGCTCCCGGTGCACCGATCGCCGTACCGAGTCTCCGTAAAAGAACGGGAGGTCATCCAACAGCAAGTGGAAGAAATGCTGAACGACGACATAATCCAGCCTTCAAGCAGTCCGTGGGCCTCTCCAGTCGTGCTGGTTAGGAAGAAGGACGGAACGCTTAGGTTCTGCGTTGACTACCGGCAGCTGAACGCGGTGACGAAGAAAGACGTCTACCCACTTCCCCGCATCGACGACACTCTAGACCGGCTGCGCCACTCTCGATATTTCTCATCGATGGACCTAAAGAGCGGCTACTGGCAGATCGAAGTCGACGAACGGGACCGAGAGAAGACAGCTTTCGTCACGCCGGATGGCCTGTACGAGTTCAAGGTGATGCCTTTCGGCCTATGCACGGCGCCGGCAACATTCCAGCGTGTCATGGACACAGTACTGGCAGGGCTGAAGTGGCAGAGCTGTCTCGTCTACCTTGACGACGTCGTAGTGTTTTCAAGTGACTTCGACGAGCACTTGCGACGACTCCGAGCTGTTCTCCAAGCCATTCAGACCGCCGGACTCACACTCAAGCCGTCAAAGTGCCGCTTCGCCTATGACGAACTGAAGTTCCTAGGCCACGTGGTTAGTAACAAAGGCGTCCGCCCAGACCCCGAGAAGACTCGCGCCGTCGCGGCATTTCCAGCGCCGACAGACAAGAAGGCCGTGCGAAGATTCCTTGGACTTTGCGCCTACTATCGACGCTTCGTTCGGGATTTCGCTAAAATTTCCGCACCGCTCACAAACCTCACGAAGGACGCCGAGAAGTTCGAATGGACCGAGGAGCAGCAGCAGGCATTCGACGAGCTGAAGCGACGACTGCAGACTCCTCCTGTTCTTGGACATTTCGATCAAGATGCGGAAACCGAAATTCACACGGACGCAAGTAACGCTGGACTGGGCGCGGTACTGGTTCAAGTGCAAGAGGGCACCGAGCGAGTTATCGCCTACGCAAGTCGGACACTGTCCAAGGCGGAGAAAAATTACTCCACGACTGAGAAAGAATGCCTTGCGGTCGTCTGGGCAATCACGAAGTTTCGTCCTTACTTGTACGGGAGCCCGTTCCGTGTAGTCACGGACCACCACTCGCTCTGCTGGCTTGCGAACCTCAAGGACCCGTCAGGACGCCTCGCTCGATGGAGTCTCCGACTACAAGAGTTCAACATGACAGTGGTCTACAAGTCAGGCCGCAAGCACAGCGACGCCGACTGCCTGTCCAGAGCCCCCGTCGAAACCCCTCCCGGCTGCAGCGACGACAATGACGACGAGTGCTTCCTAGGAGCAGTGAACACCGACGACATGGCACGACGTCAACGGGACGATCCTGAGCTGCGCGCATTAATCGAGCACCTGGAAGGGGGCGGAAGTACCGTGCCACGTGTCTTCTCACGAGTACTGCCGACCTTCGCCATTCGACAAGGTGTACTCTACAAAGAGAACTTCGGGGACAACAACACACCGTGGTTGCTGGTAATCCCGACCGACCTTCGGGAGGAGATCTTCCAAGCATGTCACGACGACCCGACGTCCGGACACCTCGGTTACAGCCGAACACTGGCCCGTATTCGTGAAAAGTATTACTGGCCAAAGCTCCCCAAAGCCGTCCACCTCTACACCCGATCGTGCCACGAGTGCCAGCGACGTAAGAAACCGCCGACGAAGCCGGCAGGTCTCCTGCAGCCGATTGCTCCCCCGACCGCACCGTTCCAGCAGATCGGAATGGATCTACTTGGCCCGTTTCCCGCCGTCAACGTCGGGAAACCGCTGGATAATCGTCGCCACAGATTATCTCACGCGGTACGCCGAAACGAAAGCCCTTCCTTCAGGGACTGCTGTGGAAGTCGCCAAGTTTTTCATCGAGTCCATCGTCCTCCGGCACGGCGCTCCCGAAGTTCTGATTACAGATCGCGGATCATCGTTCATGGCACAGATGACCCAAGAAATCCTCCGGCTCAGTCACACCAGCCATCGTCGTACCACTGCGTACCACCCGCAGACCAACGGACTGACAGAGCGACTCAACAAGACAATCGCCGACATGATCTCTATGTACGTCGACGTGGAGCACAAGACATGGGACGAGGTGTTGCCCTACGTCACGTTCGCCTACAACACGGCGGTTCAAGAGACCACTGGAGTTACACACCTTTCCAGCTGGTACATGGTCGCAAGGTAACGACCATGCTGGACGCGATGCTACCCCATGAGCCATCTGTCAATGGAAGCGACGACGCCCAGGTGGTTGCCCAACGGGCAGAAGAAGTCCGTCAGCTCGCCAGACTCCGGATTCAAGCCCAACAACGAATCGACACCGACCGCTACAACCTTCGTCGTCGGGACGTCCACTTCCAGCCCGGAGACAGGGTGTGGGTGTGGACACCGATCCGCCGCCGTGGTCTCAGCGAAAAACTCTTGAAGCGCTACTTCGGACCCTACAGGGTGCTTCGTCGACTCGGGGATCTGAACTACGAGGTGATGCCCGACGGAACACGGACTTCATCACGCCGCCCTCCACGACCAGAAGTCGTCCACGTCGTGCGCATGAAGCCGTACTACGCTCGATAGGACTGTGGACCTTATGTGTTCCAAATGACTCTTTAGCTTACCGTTCTTTTTGTTTGCTTTGTTTTGTTTTGTGCTGCATCGGGGCGATGCACTTTTTAAAGGGGGAGTAATGCCGCGCGCGCAGCTTGCCAAGTAGGCAGCGCGCGCGTGGCCTAACGGTTATAGCGCCTGCCTCCCACGCGAAAAGCCAGGGTTCGATTCCTGGCCGCGGGGACGCCTTTTTGTTGACATCTAATGTAATGTTCTGGTAAATTCGAGAACCGTGTTGCTTGTTCGAGGTCAGAAAGTTCTACACGCCGAACCTTCTGGGCCGATTATTCCAGAAGCCCACGCATGTACATAAGGGGCTCCGCGTGGCGAGCCGCAGTCAGTTTCGCCCCAGCGTTCGACTCTTGCTGCTTACGCCGCCTTCGACGCCCGCGACGCTCTCTTGTTATCTTTCTTTCCCCTTTTATTTTTGGGCACAAGTTCGCCCCATTAAACGTTCAGTTTACTCAGTCATTCGCCGCCTCATCACTTGTCATTCGTGACAATATTCCGCCGTTCTTCACAGCTCGAGCTTATTGGCCGCAGAAAGACCACCGAGAGGTTCGAAACTAGCCCTCCCAGCGTTTCTTAAAATGCCACTGGCTCTCGTTCTGTGCAAGCCGTGCTGCGAACAATGACCAACCATATGGCGCCCCGTGTATATCCCGTTTGTTGCAGCACACCCCGCTTCTTTTCCTGTTCAAGCAGACGCTGACCTGCATGTGCGTCGTCTTTCTCGCTTTTCTAGCACTGTTAAACCCAATGAAAGTGGTGCTGTCCATCGAGAAAATATCCGACGAGGATGTACTCGCTGGAGCCATTGACATAATAAAACATTCTGACTCCCGCCTGCCCCTGTTCGACTATGTCGGTGAGTCTGCTTTTCCTACTAACTGCTATATATAAAAGTAGAATCAACACTACGACATCCTCCATTCTTGTTCCCATGACGCTTTAAAGCGGCTATACTCGTATTCCCCTCAAGAAAGGTCGAAAAAAGTAGTCCGGGTCCTTGCGGAACGTCACAAATTTTCTCCGTCATGTGTTGAGGTAATATATCAGCAGGTGCATTTTAGACTAGGTTTGTGTTACCTTATCAAGACGTACTCGTTTCGAGTGCCACAAGCATCGCCTCTTCCTTCAACGACCAAGTCTTATAAGAACTTCTTCGCAAAACGCATAAATAATGCAAAACGGTCTTTTCCTTGTGATGTGGCAACGAGTCTGGTTGAATCTCACCACACATTTGTGTCAAATGTGAATGCGTCCGACTCCTTAAACTCAATGGGTTGTGAAATTAAGACGTATAATATTGGTTAAACTTAGCGTCGCTTAATTCGAGCGTTGCACGCGTGAGTGCACGCTTAAGACGGGCTGACACATTTTGTGTTTGAATGATGCCCGACGTCGTGCCAATAACACCACCTGGAACAATCAAAGCCTGTGCACCGTAGTGTTGACATCATCACAGTGAGAACGGGCGAATACACTGATTGGTGAGGGTTCGGCTGCGTTACTGCGTCAGTGTTCCGCTGAGCCTATAGTGTCCAATCAACGCGTAGGACGCTCGGCATCGGGCTCGTGTCCAATTGCTGAGTTGGCGCCATCCTAGCTGTGATGACGTTCCATGGGAGGAAGAGCGGGGCGTTTGGAGCACTTCATTATTCTAGGTGGTGTTGATTATGGCCGCTTGTAACCGCTTTCGGCGAGAGAACACTATAGAGAGCCTAGATTGTGGAGAGGGTCCATCTCAAACCATGGGGAGCGTTTGCAATCTAATGGCGGACGGCGCCTCCCGCGCCCGATTGGTCGTAAGTGCGCATGCGCTGCATTGCCACGTGGCGAGGAGGAAAGCAGGAGTAAATTAAGACATCAGGGGTGAAGGTGCCGCCGCTTCCCCTGCAACCTCTTCACATATCTACGGCGCTCTGTGCTGGCCGCCATATTAAAACTTTACTCCAGTGTTGCTGCATCTGTAGGTCATCTTTAAGTCAGAGCTGACGAAAAAATTCTGGCTATCGGTGCAACGCCGATGTACGCTGGAAGCTAGAGCCGGTTGGCTCTCGTTGTTTTTGTTTCGTCGGAGAAAATCTGGCAACAACGCACGTTCAACATGGCGCCGGAATTGTTTTTTGTTTTGACGCAACGCGACAAGCTCCGCGGTTTGCGAGCACATGTAGCGAAGACGTAACCGGAGAAGTGCCCCTGTGATGTTCCCGTACGACGGAAAGTATTATTCGCAATCGTCGTATGTGCTTTGAAAGCGAAGGGAGTCACCGGGGCCACGAGTGCGCAACCACATGCCAAGGTTCCTGACAGAGCTGCTTTGACTTCGACTATCTCGTTCTGTTTGGTGCAACACGTCGATACGACAAAGAGCTGAAACGTTCGTGGTGTGTGGTGTGGTGCTTGGAGGTGGAAACCCACACTAACACAGAGCACGAATTGGGTGTTTGTGGGGTTGAGGTTCAATGGGTTCAGTCCCGTTGTCGTCTGCCAATCCGGTCCAGCTGGTTCGGGAGGACACAGCCAGCGTGTTTAAAAATAAATCTACCTTCGTTCCATTTGAAAATGTGAAAGATTCCCGACACATACCGTGAGTAAAACCCTGCGGGCGTTTTCAACAAATTGCGTCGCTTTAATTGAACAATGGACTCCGGATTGTTGTCCCAGATCTGCCGTTTCTATGCTTCGTGTTGTTGGACTGCGTTTGCACAGCGACGTGTTTGCACAGCGACGCACGCCGCTCGAGTAGATGATTCGGTCCTGCAAACGACCGGTTATACAGAATTTCAGAGAAACTTAAGTCACCGCCAATATTTTCCCGTATATCTCGTGTGAGTTTGTTGCGCTCATCATGCGGTGGGAATGCATTCCGGCGAGATGAACTGAGATAATTTTTTACGTAGTGAACATAGCGCTTTTGCTTTATTTTTCGAAGAGTCACTGGTGCATTTAATATGGTACAATCACTGGAGAGTTTAGAAATTAGGAAGAACGAGCAAGCTTTCCCAACTTTGTCACTTTTCTTGCTGGCACTGTCCATAGTTTCAAGTTGCAGTTTCAGTAGGCACACCTACTAGCAGGTACGAACTGCTCTAAAGCAGGTAAAATACTGGGAAGTCAGGACGGTGCGGACTCTGTGCTTCGTGCTTTTCGCAAGGTGACTGGGTAAATGCTTTTGCGAGGTGTGCGGGATATGCAAACGATTTTGTTATGCCCATCGTTTGCGTCTCTCCAGCAAAACGAATAAGATGATCTACAAAAGCGCAATCACAAGCCAAGATTTACGATAACAGTGCGTTTGCTTCGGTGGTCCGTGTAGTGTTATTTTACCCTGATCTCGGCAACACCGTGTCATGACGAAGATCTGGAACGTTCACGGTTTGTGCTGGGCTACCGGTTGACAGAAGCCCGCATCGCCCGCATCGGCACCGGGTGCACTTGGGCTGTCGATGCTCAAGCCTTCCATCCGCGGCTGGTCGCCAGCTGATCCGGCTGCTCGACTGTGAGGAAGCGGCGAGAGTGACCTCTGAAGTAAATGTAAATCCCCGTTCATCCAGTTATCCAGAGTCAAAGTGTGGAAGATGTCAAACGTGTACTGAGGGCGGAAACTACGAGCGTTTTTGCCTTGCTTTTGTTACCGAAACCAGAGCAGCGAGATAACTGCCTTGCGTACTTCTAAATGACGGAAGCAAATAAGTTGTCAAAAGCCCGCGACCGCTTTTAGGGTTTCGAACTAAGTAAACAAGACAAATATAATTAAACTTCTTTGTTTATATGCAGGAGGATTTACGTAACACAATATTACATTCTCTTTCCCAAACGAAAAAAAAAGAAAAAGTAACGCGCAGTCCGCCTTACATGGCAGCAGCCCCTGACAGTCAGAGACGCTCGCTGACGATCAACGCGTTCGTGATCTCCTCGCAGCTCGTATTGCGAACGCGTCCCATGGACCACATGACCCCGATCAAGGAGTTGGACACCCTGTGTAATACAGGCTCTTTAGAGAACCCACTGAAACTATGACGCCATCTATAAGATCGGCCTGGAAGCCTTCCGATCTACGTTCAGCCATACTTAGAGCCATTAGAGCCTGGAATTCCCTGCCCGAGGACAATGTTGCCATCGTCGATCCTGGGATGTTCCGGGATCGTTTATCAAATCTTGTGGAATAAAGTTTTGCTTTTGCCGTATCCAGGCAGTGATCCAGGTAAATTTGGAGGGAGTCTGCAGTTCTGGCGTCCTCGTTTGTTGTCGTATTTTAACATGGGTTTGCCTATTTGTCATAATTGTGCCGTACCTAATTTAAAATTTTCACTGACGTGTCCCTGTCACGCTTTGTGTTTTCTGTGATTCCCCTAATTAACTGAAGTGCCCCTGTTGTCCATGAAAAGATTCTTCCACCCATCCATCACAGCATTATCTTCTATGTATCCTTTGTGTTTTTACTTAAACAGTCCCCCTTATGTAATGCCCAGCAATGGGCCTTTAAAGAACTTGAATAAATAAATAAATAAATAAATAAATAAATATATATATATATATATATATAAATATATATATATATATATATATATATATTCTTTTTTTTTTACTCGTCATTTTTTCATCACGAGCTTAAGACCCGTTCACACACTTGCGTTTGCCTACGACCGAATTCTTGTGATCTCTTACAACGAGAAGACACACTGGCACGCTGGCGCCATCTATGAGGCGACCTTGTGGTAAAATCTTGTTGTAAAAGATTTTGAGAAATCTGAAGGCACGCAGTTTTAAGCAGTCGCAAGTGTGTAAGCCAGCCTTTAACACAATTTTGACAATTATACAAGCTACAGTTTCTCATAGCATAGAAAGGAAATTTGATCTCACAAGTACTGCAAAAACCTTCAAAATAGTTTTAGTCCATTGGAATGCCCGCGCCTCTGTGTGCTCTTCGCTTTCTCTTCGGTAATATTTTGTACCGCTTTCTTCATTTGAGTGTTACCGACGCCCGACAAAACCTCTTCGCAGGATTTGATGTGAGTTATAAGGACAAGATTGAGGACATTGCTGAAATGTACGAAAGATTGGGTGTTTATAGACATCGCTGGCAAGGCGACGGTATCACAAACTGCTGGTTCAGCCCGTCAAACCCTAAGCGACTGATGAAAGCGATTTCATACAGAGATAGCAGCGAGAGATACGTCGACAAAGTCTACTACTGGACCATAGACAGGAAGAAAACCATACGGAGATTTATCCGGTGAGATCTTTTTTTGTTTTAATATATATTTACGTTCCTCCTATGTTCTACTTTTATGCGGGTAATATAATATCAACTTGGAAAAGACCTCCGTCAAGTTTATAAGCTTGTTATCTATATAACGTCTCTTTATAAGAGGCATATTGTTTGAAATAAATGCAATGCATTGCAGGTGTTTATTTAACAACAAAATTAAGACAAAACGTGTCAGACGGCACAAAGTACATTTGAAGTATCGTTGGGTTATGTTTCGGCTTCAAATTATTGAGTTGCTCTTTACTCTAGCAGGACAGTACTACGTTATGTAAATTGCACGCCAATAACATTTTAAGTACAGCCATATTTGATTGTGCGCTTTGATTACAATAGATTTCTATAGTATCAGTGGTGACCTTTCGTTGCACTTTGTTTGTCTTGAATGCTCGTTCATCTCAATGCCTGCTTCTTGCGTGCTATTATTATACGTTACAAGTTCTACATCTAACTCTTTTTTTTAATTTTGGTCCGAAGTGACGCATGAGCTGGAGCGTATAAAATGCTTGAGTATCTCAATGCACACCTCAAAACTTTACACTAAAGCGCAACCGCTAAAACAGAAACTACACTAAAAAAGTCAGCTAAAGTGTACTTCTTCGTTTCATAAAAAAAAAACAAATGAATTAATAACCAAAAATGAAAGACGTTTACAATTCTCTGTAACGCCGAAATAGCGCGCAGATCTTGAGGAGGTGGAGGGGAGGGTACGGAGGGGAGGGTATACCCTCCTCTCCTCCCATTCTCCTCTCCTCCAACGTCCCTCCTCCTACCCTCCTCCTGCTCTCCTCCTCCCCTTCCACCTTTCTTCATCGTCCCCTCCTCTGTGACGTCATGCGTGACGTCATTATGGTAA
This sequence comes from Ixodes ricinus, assembly GCA_037355805.1. NCBI lineage: Eukaryota > Metazoa > Arthropoda > Arachnida > Ixodida > Ixodidae > Ixodes > Ixodes ricinus. The sequence continues at coordinate 22,085 of JAZHYW010000923.1, forward strand.
ACGTCGCATGATGCAATGCGCGCATCACGTGACCCTCGTGACGTCACACGTAACGTCACGTGTGACGTCATTATGGGAACCGTACCATAATGCAACGCGCGGGTCACGTGACCTTCATGAACTCACAAGATACGTCACGTGTGACGTCATTATGGGAGACGTCCCATAACGCAACGCGTGGTTACGCCGACGCCGACGATGCCGCTCAAGTCGGAAATGGGCGCCTAAGAGCTGCGCTTTATAATATAGTGATTTACACCAAGGCTTTGAGCGTTCAAAGATTGACATATCGTGACGTAGACTAACTGTGGAGCCTTAGCAACTTCTCGGGATATTTATTCTTCTTCTTATTATTATTCCAAGCTGGTTAGGCGCAAATAGGTCGAATTTTCGAGTAGTCACAAACAGGAGCACATGCGTGTAAAGTGGCAGCGAACAACAATAAGAGATGTTCTGGAATGCACAGACACCGTGCTACGATATTCTTACCCTATGCGGCATGGCGTTACGTGTCTTCTTCAGCCAATACAATCTGAAAAAATAAAGCCCGCGGTCGCCCCCTCCCCTTCCCTCCAAAAAGCGTCACCACTAGTAGATCCACGCACCGCGAGCCAGAGGTTGCGTCGGAACCACCGCCAACGCGTCTCGCAGCGACTCCCAACGAGCGCGACGCTAGCAGGCTGCGACGCCAAGACTGACGCCTTTCCCCCTTGCGGTGACTCTCGTCGAGCTTTAGGGTGTTTGCCGATTGGGGCGGGGCGGAGGGCCTCTAACAATGACGTCACGCACAGGCCTTGTCTTCCACGCGGTCTTGCTCCAGCGGGCACCATCTTAGGCACATTTTGATCCGTACCAACTTCCTATAGCTCTAGTAATTTGAAATTACGCAGAGAGCAAGTTGTCTGCTTATTGCGCAGGAGTTGCGGTGACGTCAGCACGACGCCGAGCTCTCATTGGCTTTGATTGAAAGGATATAGTGGGTAGACCTCAATGCTAGATGCCGTGAGGTCAACCCAGCCACGATAGCAGTAACTCTCCTCGGAAAATCGATCTGTTACATTCATCCATAGGAGTTCCGTACACAGATTTGGCATACATGTACAGCCTGGCGAAGTCTGTGTGCGTGTTTTTAATGCAGAATGACATTCTTTTCAAACCTAACTAGTGATTGCGTTCGCGAGACAAGAGAGAAAGCTTTGTCTTTAGGCTAGTCTTGCTTGGCGACGCCTTTGAAAAGACACGGCAATTTTGAACGTGACGGTTAGATAAATAAATCAAAGTGCAACTGGAAGTTATCAGCTGTACCAGGAAAACTGATTCAGGTCACATGCGCTTTAAAAAGGTCGTGCAACATTTTTTGTACTTTGTGCGAATACCGCTGAGAACGAATCCCTGACGTTTATGACCAATCAAAGACGCGCTTGTTTTTATCCCCACCCAATAAAGGTCGCAGAAAAAAAAGAAAAGCACGAGCAGCTTTCGCTTCCTCAAATCGCAGCCACAACATGCGGCCACGTGATCTGGAGACGATTATAGGCCGCCAATGTAGTTCATAGCCACGCGCTGAGGTTGGCAATGCACAGGACACGCGCTGAGTTCCAGACACTGTTAGGGTTCGGCTACTGTCGTCATTGCCGCGATTAGACACGAGCCACTACTGGAATGCCTGTCGAGCTTTTGAATATCACGAGCCCAAATGGGGTGCTCACGCAATGCTCTAGTCCAATCTATGAGCCTCATTCAAATACCGTCACTGGGAATACTGCGACCCTAGGCTACGTCATCAAGTTTTGCGAAGGAGAGATTGAATTGAGACGCTCACTTTTATCCTTGAAATTACACCGCCCAACAAAGACGTTTATTGGACAATGGCGTTGCGTGGAGTACAGTTAGGTCTCAGTGGTGCTCAGTGAGACTCGTGCAAAGTGAAAAATATTCCAATAGAATATCGTTGCACCGCCCTATTAACAAGGTTTGTAATATATTTATTTTTGCACGTTTCTTTGCCAGGAAGGGTGTGGACGGTATCATCACGAGCCACCCAGGACAACGCAATGGTCGTTCTAGCGGAACGCGAGTTCAAGAAAACTGTCCGACTCGCAACCGCCCGCGACGACCCCTGGATGAGGTTTCTGACTAAAAGGAGGAGGCGCGGAATCAGTAAACTTGATTCAGATATTGACGAAATGGTGGATGAAGCCAGCGAGTTCGATTTCGAGCCTTTTCCCCTCCCGGTGTCTCCTCGAAAGCCACGCCCTTCCAGGATTCGTGCCATACGACATAAAGTCACAACGTATGAACGCGCAGTAGAGTCCTTTGAGACGATTTTACTATGCCAGGTCATATTAAAGTCTCTGCCAAACATATTTACCCCTGAAGTAAAGATTATCTCGAACTTCGAAAATCCTTTTGTCGTGTGCCGTGTGGCATGCGCTGGCAGTCACGTTTTATTTTCGTCCTTAAGTATATAGCCAAAAGAGCAAACACCAAGCATTTATTTTTAAAATATGGTAAATATCGCTTCGTAACGTTTGACAATAAGACACATATTGCTAGGTGCTTTTCAGAAATATCACCTTTTGTAAAGAACCCTACCTGTTTAATAGTTATCTGCGCCCGCAACTTATAATGGTTTCTACGACGGGCGTTGGAAAAGATTAAATGCCCTTCCTTGTCCGTATCCCCAGTCTCGGGTTTACAATGATGCTATGCTGGCTCATTATATGTTGCCTGTTGACTTTCTTTTCTAAACCATTATTTTTTTTAACCGTTATTGCTTCAAATTAGCTTCCAAAAATGGCTACTCTAATTTCAGCATTTCGTCTTGGTTCATTTTGGGAAAGTGTATAGGCGAGGCGTTGGTAGAGCCATGCCCCAAAATACCAACAAACTACTTGAAACTTGCGACTGGACTTAACTGGAAAACCGCAAACTCGAAGAGCTGATGTCCGACAGCGCTTACCTTGAATATGCAAGAATCGGTTTCTACTTTTTGTTTAACATAATAGGTGCATAAGGCATAAAATAAGGCATACATTTTCACGGATGACACATGACAAGGCAGATGTGAAATAAACAAACGAAAGGTTTAATGTGGCGAACGTGTAGCTAAACAAAATAAAGAACGATCGTCGAGACAACAGGAAAAGCGGGCGGCGGTTTTGCGGTGTAACAGCAAATGAGAGCGAGAGTGACTCGGCAAGGTCAGGGGTAGCTCCTTAGCTAGTGTGCGTCGGCATCGCGAAAATTCGGCCCGGAAGGTTCGAGCATCGAGCGTTCGGGGTTGAGAATTAACAGGCACTTTTGAGAACAAGGAACTAGGGCGAGATGATCAAAGTTACGCCCCGAGTAGGAATAAACGCGTGTCTTCTAGAATTTCGTAGCCGAGTGTTGCTTGCTCGGCCCTGCGCGCGGAATTATCCCCTCCCCCTTTAAAAGGGCATCGTCCCAATGCAGCGCTAAAGGAAAACACAAACGGCAGGCAAACAATACGGTGAGACGAAATAAACATGCGGCGTCACAATCCTAACTCGCGTAGAACAGCTTGAGTCGAACTAGGTGGACCACTTCGGGTCATGGCTGGTGGCCTCCTGATGGTCGGGTTCCGTCGAGGAGCACCTCGTAGTTCAACTCCCCAAAGGCGAATGGCCTCATAGGTTCTAAAGTACAATTTCTAACAGTTTCTCGCCGAGGTCGCGGTGGCGAATGGGCGTCCACACCCACACCCTGTCTCCTGTCTGCAACTCCACGTCGCGGTGACGAAGGTTGTACCGGACAGCGTCAAAACCTTGTTGGTGTTTTATACGAAGGCGGGCTAGCTGACGTACCTCTTCTGCCCGTTGGGTGACCAGCTGGGCGTCGTCGGTGCCATCGTCCGTCGGGTCGTGGGGCAGCATGGCGTCGAGCATCGTCGTTACCTTCTGCCGTGCAGGGTGCACCAACTGAAAAGGTGTAATCCCAGTGGTTTCTTGCACCGCCGTGTTGTACGCGAATGTGACGTAGGGCCACACCTCATCCCACGTCTTGTGTTCCACGTTCACGCACATTAAGATCATGTCGGAGATGGTTTTGTTTGTCGCTCCGTCAGCCCGTTGGTCTGCGGGTGGCATGTCGTGGTTCGGCGGTGCTCGGTCTGGCTCAGGCGGAGTATCTCTTGTATCAGCTGCGCGCATGGAATGATTAGCCACGGTCCGTAATCAGGACTTAGGAAGCTTCGTGGCGGAGGACGATAGACTCAACGAAGAACTTGGCTACTTCCACGGCGGTTCACGACGGGAAGGGGCTTTGTCTCTGCGTACCGGGTGAGATAATCAGTTTCCACGATTATCCAAACGTTTGCTTGCGCTCGCGCGCAGCGTCCGGGCGCAGATCGATTCCACCCTGCTGGAACGGTGCAGTCGGGAGCGGGATCAACTGCATGGAGGCCTCCCGGCTTTCTGGTCGATGGTTTCTTCCGTTGCCGGCACTCGCGACACGATTGTGCGTGGAGGTGGGTATTCTTCGGGAGCCCGGGCAGGTAGTACCTTTCTCTGATCTTTTTCCGGAGAGTCCTGCTGCAGGGCAAGGCGACCAGCGATGCCGGGTCGTCGTGGCAGGCTTCGAGCATCGATTCGCGAACATCCTGTTTGGCCATTGCGCGAGCCACGTCGAGTTGCTGTCCGCGAAGTTCTCTTTGGTAGAAAATACCTTGCTGGGCGGTGAACGTTGGCAGGGCACATAAGAAAAGGCTGAAAAGGCTCAGCGCACCGTTCCCCCCATCCTTCCGGGTGATCAACCAGTGTGCGAAGTTCGGTGATCGTCCCGCTGGAGTGCTGCCACGCCATTCACGCTAAAGGGCTTTCAGGTTGTCGTCGTCACTGCGCCGAGCGAAGCGATCGCCGTCGTTGGTGGTCTTTGGCAACAACCTGCAGCTCGACTCAACAGGGGCCCTGGAACAGGCAGATGGCGTCGGCCCGACTTGTAGACCACGGTCACGTCGTACCCTTGCAGTCGTAGTGGCGTCCATCGGAGCGAGGCGTACCGGTGGGTCCTTCACGCTCGCTGACCAGCACAGCGACTGGCAGCGTCGGCGGCCTGGTCTGAAAAGGACTCCCGGAACAAGTACGGGCGGAATCCTCGTAATGGCCGAGACGACGGCTAGACATTCCTTCTCAGCCGTCGATAACTGCGCACCGCGTTCCTGACAAACGTGCGACTAGCAGAGGCAGACCACGCGCTCTTCACCCTCTTGTCATTGTACCCAGTACCACTCCGAGTCCTGAATTGCTGGCGTCCGCGTGAACTTCCGCTTCGGCTAATTAGTCAAAGCGGCCGTAAAATCGGTGGCGACTGTGAGTCGCCGCTTTAGCTTGTCGAATGCCTGTTGTTCTTTGTCCGCCCCGACTCGGATGTTCACGGGCGTCTTTCTTGAGAAGTGTGAGCGGCGCAGAAAGCTTGGTGAAATCCCGAACGAATCGCCCGTAGTACGTGCGGAGTCCCAGGAATCTTCGGACGGACGTCTTTCGGCGGGTGGTAGAACCTCCGCCACGGCGCGAGTATTCTCAGGGTCAGGACGAATACCTTCGTTGCTTCCAACGCGGCCTCGAAATTTTCCTGGTTTGCCGCAGGCGAACTCCGGCGCTTCGGGTCGGCTGATGATGGTGGAGTCCCGCAGCCCCGATTGCCTGAAGAACAGCCCGTTGCGCGTTGCGAGTGCTCAGTGGTAGCCGGGCCGAGAATTGCGACGCGCAGCTCGAGGTAAACGATGCCATCATCGGCCAATCGAGGTCGCGTGCGCGATGAATGTCCGGTTGACATTCGCCGGAAAGATCCCTGCGCCGCGCTGCAGACTCCGAACGGCATTACTTCGAACTCGTAAAAGTCCCTCCGGAGCGATGGCTAGGCCTCTTCTGTCCCACTCGTCTACCTCCTTCTTCAAGTATACACTCTTCAGGTCTACAGACAAAAACATAACGAGAATGGCGGAGTCGGATCAAGCGTGCCGTCGATAGCCGAGGGAGTGGAAACACGTCCTTCTTCGTAGCCTTGTTTTGTCGCCTGTAGTCTACGCAAAGCGCCGGGTCCCGTTTTTCTTCTTGACCAGCACCGCCGGGGCGGCCCGTGGGCTGTTCAAGCGTGGATGACGTCGCCGTTCAGCATTTTGTACCTGCTCCTGGATGGCTTCCCTCTCTTTTAAGAAAACCCGGTATGGCGGTTGACGAACAGGGTGCGCATCATCGTCCATGATAATCCGGTGCTTTGCGATTGTCGTCGGGCAAACCCCGGACGGCGCGGCGAAGCAGTCGTGGAATTAGTCGAGTAGCCTCGACTGAGTTCTTGTTTCTGCTGGGGTGGCAGCTTCGGGTCGACGTCGAGCTCCGAAGGTGCAGACGTTTCCGGGCCGGGTACGCGAGATCCTTCTAGCTACCGTAAGTTCATCGGTTACATCGCAGAGGTCTTCGGCGCAGAGCTATAGTCGTGCCCTTGGTTAGGTACTGCTGCTCGTTCCTGAGGTTCGTGTCGACGAACCATTGTGCAGGCCGTCTTGAAGCATTCGTGACCCTCCTCGCGATGCCAATACCTTTACCTAAAAGCAAGGATATGCTTCCTTCTAATAGCGTTCTTCGCAAGTGTCATCGTTGGTCCCGGCGAGTACAAGAACACTTAACTGAAGTGGCAGCTCATATGATCGGCAAGTACTGGGACCGCGGATGGCAATGGATCTGCTCGATGTAGAATGGGTCTTGGATTTGTTCGATGTGGAATGGGTTTTCGGAGCATTAGCTTATTTTTACCGAGGTCGATGACAACGTTGAGGTCGTTGGGAACCGTTGCAGCATCATCGTCCCAATGCTTCGTCGTTTCTAGGTGGGTGCCCTCCAATGTTTGGAGCATGTTTCCGACGGTAGCCTTCGGCAACTCCTCCTCCAGCAGTTTCCGCGATTAGTTTCCCCGACGAGGGTCGAGGGGCGACAGGCTCTCACGGCGGGATCTGCGTAGAGGCAATGCTAGGTGGTGGGGTGAGGCCACGGTGTAGGAAGGCTCTTTAGGTGTGGAGACTCCTCTCCTCGCCCCGTCGGAACGGCGAACACATCACGTCCCCTCCTTTCCTATGTTTTCTCCGCCTGCCCCTAGAGGGCGCCAAAACGCTCAGGCCGTCCGGTCGCCGGCCCTCCGCCGGAACGTGGGCTAGTCACCCATTGCTTACGCCGCCTCTAATTGTTTCCAACTTTTTTTTTTTTTTGCAATGGTGAATTGAGCATAAAAGAAATGTAAAAACCAAAGATCCGAATTCGGAAATAGCCAAACATTTGAATGAATGCGCCGACTGCTCTCCAGCCTGGGGAAACGTAAACATTTTAGAAAGGGAAAACAACGACACTGAAAATATTAGTAAAAGAGACGATCAGGATAAAGACGTCTGCCGAATGCATCAGTCACATGCTCGGTCGTTGTTCTCTCCGAATTGAAGGCGCCTCGTAGGGGATTGTCTTGCATGCGGTAGACGCAGACACAACAGACTGCCCATCTGTTCAGGGTCGGATTCTGTCTGGCGTTCTCGTGGAATGCAGACGCCTCCGTGGAAGGCAGACGCTTCTCCGGTTTCGGTCGAACGTGCAAAGGGTTCGGATCGCATGAGAATGCGACAGTACTGCAAAGGAAAAAACCGAGATGCAAAGAAGCAGTCTCGAGAAAAGAAGAAAGAGTCCCGACTGTGCGACTCGTAATGTGGAAAAGAACTCCAAAAGCAGCTATAGAGTGTGTCATACATTAAACAATGTTTTAACAGCGTTTTTTACAGCGTTTTTTACAGCGATATTTTAAATTTTTTTTGAAGTTTGTGATGATATTATTATTATACTTATATCAGAAGTGCCATTAATAAAACCGGTTTGCTTTCCTTGACGAGTGTGGTTACTATAAACTTTTGCTGCAATCTGCTACATGCAAACGTAAGTGTACTAACAAAGTGAACCTTTCAAAGAATGCCGCTTTCATTAACCTCTGCGTGCAAAATGTGTAACTTCGTGCCAATTCGGCCAGCAGTTCAATTTAGCAGGACTCAAAGGCTGCCTTAAAATGTAAAAGAATAATCACGTTAGCTGCCCCACATGTTGAAAAAAATTTTTTTAATAGTCCAGTCGAATCAACGGGAATTTGCGAACCCAATATATATATATATATATTTTAGAAAAGTCATGTGAACGGTGCTAAAACAATTCAGTTCCGTATTATCCGTTAACAAGGTTTGTGTTAATCATTCTTTATTTTTGTGCATTCTTTTTTTTTTTCGGTCGCACTCAAGTTATCGTTTACCTGCGGTACAATCAGAGTTTATTCATTTTACAAACGCTTACCGACGTTAGTATTGCGCTACTGGAGGAAACAAACGACGGAATGTAAGCTAGGCTAGAAATTATCTACAGGAGAGGGATATTTCTTTTTCACTCGTAGACCGCCGCGTCGGCTGGTATTAGGGAGTTACTCTTGTTTGTCCGTCTGCCATTTGTTCGGGTTATGAAAACTTCAGTGTGCTGAGAGAGATGATAGTTGAATGGCCCCACCTACATACCACATCGTACGCGAACCGGTAGCCACCGGAAAGCAAGCTGCACGCCGAGCAGGCAGCTAGCACAGGCGGCCCGGTGCGCTGCCGGATGGCCTGAAACTTACGGCGCCATCTGGGGGTGGCTCCGTGAAGCCAAGCGCGCGGGGTGTCATTATCTGGTCGCGGCGGAGAGCGGAGTCTCTACACCTAAAGAGCCTTCCTACACCGTCTTCCAGACAAATACGCCATGAACAAGGATGGAGCATCGTTCCTTCTTCATGATTCCGGTGCGACTGACGCAGAGCGCTTCATTGTGTTCTGTAGCCCAGACATGCTGGCGCTGCTAGGCTCTTCACGGCAGTGGTTTGCAGATGGAACCTTCAAAGTGGCACCTGCTCTCTTCTACCAGCTGTATACAGTTCACTGCAAGGTTAACGGCGCGGTCATCCCTGCAGTGTATGTTTTGATGAGGTCTAAAACAGAAGCTGCGTACACTAAGCTGCTCTCGGTTCTAAAGAGCAAGTGTGCCGCTGCTGATCCTTCCACCGTTCTACTGGACTTCGAACAAGCAGCTATTAACGCATTTAGGAGGGTGTTTCCTTCTTGTCAAGCTCTTGGCTGCTTCTTCCATCTGTGCCAATGCGTGTACAGGAAGTTGCAGAGCGAGGGTCTTCAAGAGTCGTATCGGGTTGACGGCGCGTTTAACCTGATGGCACGCATGATCCCCGCTATTGCTCTCGTACCCGAAGGGGACGTCTTTGATGCCTTCGAGGCGTTATCGAGGATGCCAGGATTTCCTCCGGAGTTGCTACCGGTCCTGGATTACTTCGAGGACAATTTCCTGGGACGACTGACAGCCCGGGGCCGAAGGGATCCAAGGTTTCCAGCCTCTCTCTGGAACCACCATGCAACCGTGCTCCGTGGCGATGCAAAAACAACGAACTCTGTAGAAGCGTGGCACCGAGGGTTTCAGACCCACGTTCAATGTCACCAGCCAAGCCTGTGGAAGTTCCTGGCCGTCTTGCAGAAAGAAGACGCCCTGAACCTGCACCGCCTCGAGCGTGTCATCATGGGGGTTGAAGAGAAATCGGCGAAAAAATATAGAGACTCCGCTTCTCGGCTTCAGACGCTCGCGGCGCGCTTTGCAAGAGCGGGCGTCATCGGCTATCTGAAAGGTGTAGCTAACAACGTTTCGTTTTAGCATACTGTACCATTGTCGAGATGTTCATGTTATTAAAACTGTGTGCCTCCACTGACTTTCATTTGTTTCTCCACGTCATTGATAATGATCTTTAATCTGGGATAAAACTTGAGCACGCCTACTACTTTCTGAATTATTTAGAGTTTCTGCTTGTAACATGTATGTATGACTGACAATAGAACTGACAAATACGCAAGTTCTCACATTTGCAGAGAACACACCCGTTTCCTTCCAGCACAGCACTCAGTGTTTATATCAGAAATTGCGTAAACAACTTTAGATATTATCTATTTGTAAAAATAGATAAACTCGTTAAAATGTTATCTTAAATGTGAGTAGATAAAGTATATCGGCCAGTAATCTTTAAATTAGAAAAAACATACCTTCGGGCGCTCTCACAACCAAAATTTCCCAATGCACTGTTCGCCGAAATTTTCGGTACCGAAATGTCCGGCACCTAAACAACCACGTACCGAAATGTCCGGTACCGAAACGACCGCGTCCCGAAACGACCGCGTACCGAAATGTCCGCACCGAAACGTCCGGTCCCGAACTGTCCGGTACCGAAACGTCCTAGACCCCTAGTGGTTCTTCTAGCGGATCAGCTTGGATCCGCTAGAAGCCGTGGGAACGCATCTACACCGCCGTTAAGTCAACGGTCCATGTCAGAAAGAGAATGTGTGGTATGGAACGTGGTGATATACGCATTTGAGCATTTGACCGCAGCGCCCTCTCGTCTATAAAAGTTGAGCCAATGCATGCATAGTTTAACGCGATTATTTACGCATTTGACCGCAGCGCCCTCTCCTGTATAGACGTTGAGCGGCTACATGCAACGTTTCATCCATGACATCCCCAGCTCTTGAGTTACTACCACATCTCAGAACCCACTACACGTCCCGCAGTGGTGGCCGGGTGGTTAAGGCGATGGATTATAAGTACATTGGGGTCACCCCGCACAGAGTTCGAACCCTGTCGACTGCGCAAACATTTTTTTTTTAAGACGACAGATGGGATGGCAATCGATGTGGGCACGGACGCCGGACGGACGGACGGACGGACGGACGGACGGACAAGGCTAGACCCTAAGGAGCTTCGCCCTTAATAACTAAAACTTTAGCATACAGGGTATTACGCTACGGGATAACTATTTTTGGTCACAGCCAAGGAATATGCGGCAAACAAATTGACTCAGTTTTGGAAGAACTATTTCAAAGTATTGTGAACGGTGCAGTGCCACAAACTGAAGAAAAGAAATGCTTACAGGCTTGGGTTTGCCTTTTTTTTACAGCGAAGTTGTATACCTCTACCAGCCAAGGAAATGTTCGTGTCGGTGTTGTAAGCAAAAAATTTATTGCGAACAATTAAAGGCAAAACAGCATATCTCTTTTAAAATCAGACATACAGCATGCAGCTCAGTATTCGTTTCATTAAAGAAAACCACAAAGCCAGCATCAAAACCACATGATGCATGATAAGGCGTGTGTGACCAGTAGGAACACCTCTCACCCGTTCCGGTAAAGATTAGGTTTGCAGCTGCTTCGTGAACCGCATAATGGATGATAACGCGGCCTGCTGCCGCGGCGACGGCAGCTTGCGACGTGGGGAGTGACGTCACTGGCCTTTCATATACACCAACTCATGTTTGCAAACAAACTCGGCGCGCCAGTAGCGGCACAAACGGCGGCCGCTCATGCGCGATGGGGTGTGGGCAGAAAACCACGGCGTCCTATGCAGGCAACGCATTGGGGCGTTGCTGACATCGTCTACTTTCGCCGTTTTCACCTGTTTCTACTCGTTATCGATGACTGTGCGTCCCCGAAGAGATTTCTGACTATCGAAGTGGCCTAAGTGAGGCAGAAAAAGTGCCATACAGAGCGAAGCTCTGTGTAAATAGTGTCTGCGCATGGCGACCCGTACAGCGTGGACGCCGCAGAATGGACCCTAGCGTGTCGACGGTAACCACCCGTCACAATGGTGAACATCACGTTGTATCTATTGTTTACGCCGAGCCAATTTACCCCGGAAACCCTGGAGGCCTACAAGTCCTTGGAGGCTTACAATTACTTCGTTTCAGGTAAGCACAGCGGCAGTGTAGAGTACCTGCCCAATCCAGCTGGTGCAAGTCGAGCGCGGTTTCAAGTCAGAGGCTCAGACTGATTCGATAAATTCGTTACTTCCGTGCTACGTAGCGAGATTTGTAAGATTTACGTCGAAAAACAGCGAATCTTGCGAAACGTACGGTATTCTTGCACGTCTGCGGCTACCATTTTCCTGTCACCCGGGCCGCGTTTCGTGCTCGCTGTAACCACAGCCGCAAAGAAATTGCGTCTGTGGTCTTCGTTGTCTTTTTTTTCTTCTTTTTTCTTTTTCTCACTTCATTTCTTTTAGGTTTGAAACCGCACTTGCAGTACCGCTGCGCGCTTTACGCGCACAGGCGCTGTCCTTGATCTTGACTTGCATTTCTTTCTCTGTGTATCTGCGTTTCTCAGCCTTTTGCATCGGGAACGTTCCGCATTTAGGGCCAATTTGTACGGTTAAGTGCCCCTAGCGATTCAGAACAGATTTGGTACTTTGTGCAGTCTCTCATTCTCAGAGATATTGCTTTCTTGATCGCCCATTGCGCTCCTCGTACACTTTACAGATCGTGATCATCAGTCTGCCCAGTATTTCTCCTACAGCTGAAAGGCTGTTGTCAATATTTTTAAGCTGCCGCTGTGTACTTATGTGAAGGATCCACTGAGGTGGTACCCTGTGCAAGTAAAGTTTAAAAAAAGAACCAACGTTATATGTGCTTCATGAAACACGCATACCCTGCACATGTGTATACTACGCAGGCACAACATGTGCTTGCCAAACACTCTGCCAGTGCAAGGCTGGTCTCTTAATATTTTTCTGAAACATAGGCTGCCATAGCCAGTATGATCATTGCAGAATAACGTCTGATCTCAAAACAATTGATACAATTTGTAAGGATTTCGTTAAAAGACATGTATTGGCTTTGCACTGTTGTCCAGGCCATGTGCAGGACGTCAGACTCTGGCAGCCTGACGGACACGTCACATGCTTCGTTCGTGCGAATGTGAGACCGTCGCAGAGGGCAACTAGCCCGCCCCCATGATGCTTGGGTTTGCCTGGACAACTCTTCAGGACGGGTACATTCTGGCCATTGCACATGTAAAGCTGGCTAAGTTCTTCCATAACCTCATCTGTAACAGCATTGATCCCAAGCATGAGGTATAAATAAACGATATTGTTTTCCTTCCAGTCTGAGTGAGGTGTGCAGCCACACTGTAGCAGTCTTGTTTAGTATTGAGTACACTTCAAGAATGTGTCAAGAGGCCTCATCATGCACCTCCCAACCTTGTGCATGAACCGGGAGTGCGACAAAGAAAGTATGCTCTATCGCCGATAATATTTTGTATCTAACTAGTACTATCATACAATATCTTCAGAACTCGTAGAAATGATTTTTATTATTTTTTTCTTTTCTTACCATGTGCAGGGTGCTGAGATGTACTGGATGTACTATGATTTGCATAGTCCCGTTAAAATAACTGAATCAAGACATTTATTTTTTATTAGTACGCAATTATCGGTTGGCTGTCATGACGTCAAACATCCCCTCTTCTAATGTGCAACCTTAGGAGATCGAAATCAGCATGCACCAGCAGTACGCCGTATGTGCACCTGACCCTTATCCACATATTTCGTGGATAGTGGTCGGATCCCTGCATATTTATTCACGCACAGCCACATCCTTTGCTCTTTCAACTAAATTCTTAATATTGAGTGGATATCCAAGCATAAAGTATGCCTATTCAGAGCTCTACTGAGGGGCAGTGTTGCATGAAACGGCGTTCCTGGAACGCGTTCCTTTTAGGAGGAACGAAGGAACGCCGCCGTTCCATTTTTCGGTGGAACTGGAACGGAAACTCGTTGCCTTTTTAGTAAAATAAAAAAAGAGCGGCCTTTTTTTCGTCCAGTGGACTAATTTGCATTTTATTTCAAAGAGGGAAATTCTAAAATTATAAGAAAACACTACATTTTTGAAGTGCAGGATCTCGTTAAATTTTTTGGTTACTTATCTTAAGGTTTATTTTTCGGGGTCCTCGCTTGGTAGCAGTCGGGTGCAGGAGAGCTAGTGGACATTGCTTATTTTTTTAGTGCCCGAGACTGCGGCTCATAAAGTAAAGCTTGTAGTCGAAGGAAAAGACACAGAAAGAGGGATGTTTCAATCTTAGCTACGTTGTTTGCAAACACGAATCCTCATACACCCAGAAGTCTAAGGCCGACTACAGCCATTACTGAACTTCCACAGACCTACAGTTACAACAAAATACAAGGTTACCTGACATCGAACGCACTCTTGTAACCTAAATATTTGTCACTTAAATGACACAAAAAAATCTTCAATTTCTTCTCCCCCTTGTCCCCAACCTTCAAACTGAAGGTTGGGGAAAACTTTCAACTTTCACGAAGAAACCTTGTAGTTTTCAAGACTGACCTTCAAAAGCCCTGCCCTCTTCTTCACTTTCTTGTCTTGTGGATACCAACATCAAGAAGCAATTGTTAAGTTTGAACAAGGAACTTTGTTAGATTGAAATGTGGGACGTTGTTGTAAAACGCTCGTGCAATCTGGGGTAACAGTACATTTGGCTCGTATGAATCGACCACCACAAAATATGGTAAAAAGCCGAGATTTTTAATGGTGAAAATATCAACAAATGCAACCCTGCTTTCGCATGTCTTCTTCTCCAGGTGCCCTTCCCTCACTGCATTCAAATTCGTATTTCGCCATTTGATGGGATAGATTAAAAAATCGCTTGATCTAACTTAATATGGTAATCAGCAAAATACAAATGTAACACATATGTAACAATGCGTTCAATTTTTTTAACTGTAACGGGAGCGAGTTCCTTTTTCACATATAAAACGTGTTACGGGAACACGTTCCAAAAATTAGAAGGAACAAACTTTCATTCCTTTTTTTTGGTGGAACTTGTACAACACTGCTCAGGGGTTGTGCTGCTCTATCTGAAAAAAAAATATTGTGACGGCACCAGGAATTCAGAGGCAGCCCGATGCAAGAAATTACTTTGCAATCTTATCACTGTTTTGTCAGACCAAAGCATTTACTTCACTTGTGGGCTTTTCAAAGCAAGTGCGGTGTAAATTTGACTGTCTCCGCTGCAGGAGGACATGGTCCCCGTGCACAAGCTGGACTTAAATAGGCCCGGGATGCCAAGCAGGCGTCTTCCTGATGAGCCGAACCACGTGTCCCACGACTACAACCCCGACAACAGGGCCCTCTTCCGGGAGATCCTCAAACTTAACCCAAAAGCGGTCGTCTTCAGGTCTATACCGAAGATGGACGACGAGGACACAGATTCAGCATCTGAAGACGAACAGCCGTACACATTCTTAAGGTAAGTTAAATGCTTGTTCCCGTTGTTAAGTATCTCATCAACAGAACTAGCTTACAATAGCTATGTTTCCTGAGGTATTAGACAACATGGACTATGATGAGCAATTTTACAATGTATAACACACTTGGGTTGTATTGACATCTGTATCCTATTGGGCCGAGCAGTCGTGTCTTTGGCCAGTGTGCTTTCTCTTGTGCTAGCTTCAACATTTACATAACAATCACGGTACTTCATAACTGCAAGAGTGATATAACAAAATTTTACTGTGACAGTGCTTGTTGCCTCATTGTGAAAGACATTGCCCATCAGGGACAGATGTTGACGTTTCACATATTCATATATGAGGGACGCACCCATTTTCCAGGAGTTCTTTTTGTAATGTTTATAAATCATTTTTCTGAAGGAAAGTGGGACGGACGGGGGCAATGAGAACTTCACTGCCATTCGACCTGTTTGTGCTCCGTCAACAAAATCGAGCGGATCGAGAAGAGCACGCGACGCCAGGCAATAACCATATTCTGGCGGCAAGTTCAGTATGGAAGAATAACCGCCTTGGTACTGAAGACCAAGGTATGTGAAATATTGAAATTTGCTCGCCACACAGCACGAGTGCTTTAGAGATGACTTGCAACTAAAGGAGTCACACAAGCACTACATACAGGAGCAGACACAATTTCATGTCTGCCGAAAGGAGGTGGCGCACTTCCTTGTAAGGACGCCACACGATTGGGTTTTGACGGTTGTACCTGTTGACAGATGATTCTTGCTCCTGTACTGGAGAAAGCACGAGCATTCTGGGCTGACCATGTCGTACCAGAGCTACTGTGAGTTTGTGGTGCCCACCAATGAAAATGGAAGAGCGGTCCAGAGGGTAGATGACGACAGCGTGGTACCGTTGCCTAGCGAAAATAGTCTTTGCTTCGCCACTGTCATCACTTTTGTTAAGGGAGCATATTTCTGCTTTTGCTATTCTAATCAACATTTGTAATTGAGTCTGTGCTTAAAATTTAACCTTAACGTGGACATACTGGGTAACTAGATGTAAATAAGGAGATTCATTTATTTTTCTTCAAAACTCTAAACATCTCCGCGACACAAGTGATTTGGTCCGAAGCTTACACAGATGATCACAGTATTTGTTTTAATTATATACAGGTCTTACCGGTTTTTAAATTTTCCTGAAATATACTAATTATGAATGCAGGATTCTGTTTCTTTTTCTGGCTTGCATGTACAATTACCAAGATTTTGAACGCACGGAAGAATGAACTCCTCCATGAAGGGGCTAATTCTAACGAAGTACATGGGGAGATGGGTAACGTTGCATGGCATCTCGGTGGCGGTTATTAGTCCCATCAAAGTCCAGCGGCCATCCTTTGTCTGGTACACCAACGGGCCTCCACTGTCGCCCTGTTTAAGAAATAAAAGGCGAGTAGGACGAATTAAAGGGGCTAAATAACGGGAACCCACGCGAAAGTTAATTGCGTTCTTTCACGCTTAATTATGAGATAGCCTAGTGTGGGGCAGCTATCGCGCTAGTTTGACGCCATCCAGTTTTGTGGCAAACAAACCTGTTGCTTGTATTTACTCATAAATATACTGTCATTGAAAGGTACTTGGAATGCAACATGTCTGCCCGGTTACGCACGTTTAATTCGTGTTGTAGCTATTTGAGTGGTGGCATAGGTTAAGTTTATGATTCCCAATATTACTGAAAGCAGTATAGGCGAACAAATATAAACACCGAAAGGCCGACGGAAATGCTCTTTGCTGCCTGTCATGTTTGACTAACACTTTCCTGTCCGCTACTTTGGCAGCTTTATAAGTTCTAACAATCAGTTCTATAACTACCAATCAAACTTTCGTGATCACCACAGAGAACACTGCATCAAAGAGCTACGCTGGGGGTCATAAAGAAAGTTTGAGTACACCTTGGCTCCTATTTGTCAGAGCTTGTTTCTATGCCGAGTTCATTCCTAAACGGACAGTGCGGTTGAATCAACGTGCTTGTTGGACCAGTTATACGTCTATTTTCTCCACACGATCACGCTCCCGCCCATACTAGCGCGCAGAGAGCGGGGTCAGGTGATGAAAGGAAGGCGGTTGATTGACCCGGCGAGCGCGTAGCTCCCATCGCGCTGTCAGCTTAGGGGTGAACGAAGTATAAGTAGAATGCTGAACATTTGGGGTTTGTTGGAATGCCTAGATAACTAGTCGTGGAGGCAATCTATCATGACGAAAGAAATAAAAGAAAAAAAAACGAGAAAACAGACAAGTCACGTGACTTCCGATTCAAAGAGAAATATATGCACGAAAGTAGTGGTTGTAATGATGAAGCTGCAGAATGACGGTGGGGAGTAGCTTCAGTTGTCCAACCTCGAGTGTGAGCTTCCGACCTTTGACGACGCTTTGGCGTCTCGTGCACCTCGTGGGCGCGTGCGCTGCCAAAGCACGATGGAAGGCATTGAGAGTTTTCTGGTGAATCGGCGTGCTAAAGATTCGTTCTATTATTCTCATTCCGTCAGTGATCAGAATTGACAGCGTTTCTATAGTTTTTGCAGCAGTAATATTACCGGGACTGACTGCACTCCGTCTTCCTTGGGCTGCCAGATGTTTTAGGGCCGTTGAGCGCATGCGAACACCTACGTAATATATTGAGATTGACTGCGGAGGTTTTAAATCGGAATGTTTTAAATGCCTTCGGAAAGAAGCTCGGTATTTTTTCGTTTTTCAGACTTTCCTTATTATACCTTACTTGTGCATATGGTACCAAAACAAAAGATTTGTCCTCACCGAGCATACAGATCCAAAGTCGTGCATAGCGCAAACGATGTTTTCATGAAGTGACGACTCGTTATACATCCCTTCGCATTTCTCATGTGGGATTAACTGAACTCGGGCTTGTTGGAGCATATCAGGATGTGTATTATTGGCTACGGGTGCTGGTGTCGCATCATCATAAAAGTCGTCGTGAGGAGTACTCGCTTGCGTCTGAAATATAAAATGAGATGGAGGCCGAACGATTTAGCTGGCCATGAAACATTCTTTGTGATTCGAGCTGAGTTTGGAAACCGTGAAAAATTTTCAAAACAAACTCAATCTTGCTAGATTGATCTTTATGTTTTGAATAGGATGCCAAGAAAAATTAAAGGGTGCAAGAACGTTTTGTTAATGCGAATTTGACTTTAATATAACTGTGTTTCTTTTCATCTGAAATTGTTGAACTTGTTGTTAAAGGAATCTTAACGATAATAATCCCTGGAGAAGGAAAGCAAGGGGGATAAAGGACAAACACAAATTACTAAACACAACTAGACTTGTGCGCGGCTGAAAAATCCGCCCTGTTCTGGCTGGTAGAGCGCTGACTGGAAATTAAGACGTCCCTGGTTTGATACCAGGACTATTCGGATTTTCGCAGTCGCGCACCAGTCACCTAGCTGTGTTTGGACATTTGTGTTTTTCCTTTTTCCCACTTCTTCCCATTCTCCGGGATTATTATCGTTATTCATGTCCAGCTCCCTTGCTCCTATACATTTATTACATTATCATCAAAAAGAATCTCGTTAGTTATGGTTACGAATATACTTTTGGGACGGCGTTAAAAATAGGATGCCTGGATTTATACCTCTAAAAATTAAATGATGGGATGATGAGAGTTGCGATGATGGAACACGTTTCTCAACGAGTTCAAGGCAAGTTTCACCATTAAAACCGTGATTTTAAGTTTTCAAATTAAGTTTGCAGTCGTGAGCTATATTGTATGTATTATATTGCTACAAGTAGTGTATCCCAATATCTACAGTTATTTTTGAGCGTCGAGGGTATCGGGGAATCAGACTCGCAATGACACTAAAATGCCAGCATAGGTTGCGACGAATAGGCAGTGAAGGTAAAATATTTTTGTACTAGACATTTGGAACGTTTATGCGCCAGAAGCATTGGACCAAATGGATACGTGAACCTAAGCTGGTAGGCGCTTTTTATTGCAAGATGGTACAGCAAAAACATTCTTAAGCACATCTGAGCGCATCGGTATACCCCACCTTCAGTTTGTTCTTGTGAGTTTTCTTCGGAACTGGAGTTTACTGGTATCCAATCAGACCAAGACTGGTTATTCCACCTGACCGCTGCAAAAAGCAGTAGAAAATTTATAACAGAGATTGATTAATGTAGCTGGATTCCATAGGAGCTCACATTTAAGAGTGCTTCAACATCGTTAAATCATCACAACAAATTTTTGCGAGTGTTGCCCCAGGAAATATATATGTATAATTATAAAATATAATGCTAATAGAATTGATCAAAACATTGGCAAAGCAGTGTGCCGTGGACGTATGCCGAGCGAAGATGATTGTATTGTTGTTTGCAACCATACATCCCAATTGTCTTCTGGAGGTTTCATACACGCGGAAAGTACTTTAGAAAACACATTTTAATTACAATGTATTTAGGCATTCTTTAAACCAATACAGACGATTTTCTAGAACAGTTTTTGCAAATTTGGTTCTTGCATCGAGGTGTTTGCCAGTATGGAGTTAAGCGCCGTTCACACTCTTGCGACCGAGTAATACCGAGACGAGACAAGACCGGTTTTTAAGCGCTCTTGTGATCTCTTAAGAACCAGCTCCGCTGTAGCGCATCCGGTCCTAAGAAGTGCGCAAGAGGATTAAAAAACCGGTCTGGTCTCTCTCTGGTCGCTACTTCGACGGTCTAGCAAGAGATGTAGAACCTTGAGCTCTTCGCGGTCAGTGGAGACCAGGCAAGGGAGAGGTCAGTTTTGTTATGAAGTTAATGCGTTCCCATCACCACTGCGCTTCATAAGGCCATGCCGGTTTTGTCAGTGAGCGAGAAATACTTAAAATTACGTGATGTCTGCTTTGTTGATATTTTATAAAAGAAAATAACTTCTACGCGATTTATGCCCATGGTGAAATCATTCCCCCAAAATAACTGCCTTGCGCTTTTTGATTAAATAGAGCATTTTTATTTTTTCTTTATTTGAATAATAAAACCATAAATTACTTTGACAGGAAGTCAGCAGCCTCAACCTTGATTTGCTGCCGAAACATTTGATTTTGTTTATTGACGCTATTATCAAGACAGTTGACGCGGACGCGTTCATGTTTACTGTATCTATTATCTGGTATAATTCCTAAAATGTGTTTTCTTGAGGTAGTTTCTTACGAAAGTTGCCGTGCCGAACCGTCACGCACGTACAGAACAGCAAGTAATCTTACGTGATGACAAGAAAACACGTTTCAAAAATGTATATTGCTAAATAAAAAAGAAAGTGTCAACGGCGTATGTAACATTTCGAACATATACAAAAATTTCACTATTTAATACGCGCTTCTATAGAAGCACGTATTAAATTGTGAAATTTTTAAAAATATAAACCGCTATCTTCAAAACATGAGGAAAATCAATATGTTTGCTAGTCAACGGCACATTGAATTTCTAATGCTGTAAAAAGTCCCTTCAAAGCACTAAAACATTTTAAATGCAGACTTTATATATGCATTAAAATTATATTTTGGTTGTATATTGGTGAAAATGTAACAGCGTACAAGAAAAGCGCTTTAAAAACGCTTTAGAAGTTGAGTATGCTGTTCTATCACATATATAAAGCAGTGTCGTAATTTGAGCGCATTAAACTAACTCTATCTGTTAGATATAACCTGATTGTGTTTATACAGGGGTATACTGCAGCGCTCAAAGGGCATTATCACGGGAGTGGTTAAAATATATTACGCGTTTGCAAAGAAAGGCATTTGCAACAAATACACGACAATAGAAGCATCAATAAACTCGAGTATTAGGGAAAGGCAAATCATACGTTATCTTGCAAAACATGAAAAGCGAGCAGATGTGTGTCCTGTCCCCTATTCTTTCCGTCGTCTTCGGTCTTAACAATGTGCAACCTTAAGCAGCTCGCCTGTTTACTAGCTTTATCATCAACAGTGTTTACGTACGTTTAACAGGTAAAGCAAACATATTATTCTAAATAATTGACACCATGTTACTGTGTATCAGATTTCTACCTTTGAACTATTGGTGAATAGAAGGGTTATTTGAAGCATCAATTACGTAGAACATTCAACTTTAAAATTGCAAGCTTGATCAGGACATTTGCGAAATAATGTGTGACTATACTCCGTACCATCCTGCGATGGACTAAAGCCCAGTGCTACAGGCCACCGGGTGCAATCATGAGCCTGTTAAAAGCCGCGTGGTATATTTGCTCCGTCTTACGCATCAGTGCGCCAAGACGCCTCATGCGGACGCGAGTGTATCGTCTGCTTATCGAACCCTGGCTGCTGCTCCGTCCGCTTGCCACTAGTGAAAACTACTGAAAGGACTAAATATCATCTGAATGCGATGTGGCGAAGAGAACCCGGGATCAGAAACAGTGGCCATGAAGAAATGAAGATGAGTCGGATCGAGTGTTCGACATGGGACTGTATGTACGGACAACGTGCAAAAGGGAGATACGGGTCCGGGTTCGTACACAAAGATTAGATTGGATTACCTAAACGACTTTATGTCCGTGTCGCCTGCGCGCCCCCCCCCCCCACTTCTCCAAACAGTTGACATGTTTACGAAACAGGGCATGAATGATTATGAGACTAATACTGTACGTCTGTGTTGTCCACTCTGGTTACTGTTGAAAGTTCACCAGCTCGCTTGCATCTCTGTAATTTCTATAAAATAGCGCCCTATCACAACCGAGAACAATTTGCGTAAAATTAGTGTTATTCGTACTCCGCGAATCGGAATTTATCTCGCTCACTCTTTTGAAATGCGGATGCGCGGTTTTCTTAGGTAGTGCTCCACCCGACGGAATTCGGGCCCTAGTCCATCGCAGGGTGTCACGTAGTATAGAATCAAACCTACTCCTGTCGATTTTGTTTTGTTTGAGTGGATGTTGTACATCAGTTTTCACCAAAGCTAGTTGGACGGAAATTTCCAGGTCTATGTGAAATGTACTGATGCTCTCGTAGTGGCCGTATATCTAAAAACAAAATAATCGTTGAGCTTTTTTGAGCACTGTGTTAATCCTAAATGTATTCCCCATGAAAGATTTTCAAGACAACGCACGCCAGAGGACTACGCTTGGTCACCTAATGGTACAAGTTGAGTTGTTATAGTTTTAGGTCAAATGAGTGGAAGGTGTTACGTCCTAAACCGCACATGGTGGCACTTCTAAACTTTCATCGAAATTTTCCAGCTTTAAGACCAGCTGAGAATACGATTAAGGCCATCTTGTATAATGATGTATTCTGAATAAATGCCAATATTTCGGTAAACCATACAGTCATCAGCATATTGCCGGAAGTTGGGAAATACATCGTTTGGGAGTTGATTAATAGCACTTAAAAACCACAGAAGTCCCAGAAATAAAGGTTCTGTTTTTTCACAAGTAAAACGGCAACCCCTGAAAATACCCGAGTTGGCATTAAGTATTTGTGATTTCTTTGCGCTAATTATAACTACTGCACGGAAGCAGCTTGACTCGATGTGGACAAACTTTGAAAATATATTTTTCGTTTTTTTATAACATTAGCCTTAGGTGTTTTGAATGACAACTTTATTAGTCTCTCTTACGTTCAGTGAATCCCCATCCAGCAACATACATGGGAACGTCACAATCTGGATTGTCATTGTTTTCGGGCAGACAAACTGTTTTAATGCTTTCCAAACATTCCACAGGGTTTTCCAGTGTTATGATGGCAATGTCATACTAAAAAAGAAAGATACAAGTGGTTTGATATAATTCTAAATTGAGTGAGAACAAGGTTATGTATTTTCAGTCTAGTATCTTACGATACATAAAAAAATAATTATAAGCCCTCTACATAAATTAATCGGTGACATTCAGAATAATAACAGCGTTAATTGGTCTATTCTGGAGGAGGACAAAAGTTCAATATTGTGAATGTATAAATGCAATAAGTGGAAGATGTTTTCCGGAATTCATTTATAGCCCTAGGGATTAAAGAACCACATGCGGTTTATTAAAGAAACATGACTTTGTTTATTATATTCTGCCGCATTAATTCAAATGCCACGGGATGAAGGCACAAGTAGACGACAGAAAGAAACGTACATACTTTTTGGTGTCGTCAAGTTGACAGCTTCCAAACACTATTTGAGCGATTGAGACTTGTGACGTACGAAACAAAGTTTTACAGAAAATATTAAAACAGTTATACCAAATTGTACTTTGCAGATTTTTCCACACGAAGGCAATAATATTTCAGTACGTACACGCATGATATAAATTTCGGCTGTATGTCAAACTGTGTCTCACTTTGCAATCTGCGCAAACAAAATAAGTTATTTACGTTCCGCAAAAAGTATAGGTGCGCTAAACACTTTTCGTTCCGGAAAAAAAAAAAGAATTCTCGCCAATAAATAAGTTATTGATGTATAGCTTGGCAACCTTAAAGAAGGGTTGCCAAACCCTTTTCCACACACCTTTTGACAGAATAATTGTTTGAACGTTATTGTTGATTGGTGAATAAATGGATGGAGTGGTGGATAGGTTAATCTAACAAGTTCTCAACTCCCGTAATTAAATTTTACGGGAGTTCTCAACTCCCGTAATAAATAAACCTCAAGCGTTTTTTGTCAAGCATTTCTTCATTTTAGAGTCGCCATAAAAATGTTTTCATAATTTTTACACAAAGAATTATATAGTAATAATAGCTTTTTAATATACCGGAAGGCTGCTGGCTTTCATTGGAAGTCGTGACATCCTCAAAGTGTAATGGGCGCAAGACAACTTTAGTGGTAAATTATAATGGTGGGCCACCCTCACTGCAGTTTCATCACAAGGCTGGCTCACACATTTGCGTTTTTCTGCTACCAAGGGTGTTGTGCAGACTTGCACTCTTTTGTGACGAGACAACAAGCTGCCTGGTACTCTGGCGCCATCTATGAGATAGCACTGAAGCCGCATTTAACTAGTGCGAAGGTTTTGCAAAATATGCGATATCAATTGTTTTCTTCTATATACCAGAAATGATCTTTAATGACATTAATAAACGTCTCTTAAATACATAGCGAAACAAAAAGTTGCACAAGAAAAGGTGATGTGAGAAAAGTTTAAACTGTGCAGGGTTACCCGATTGATGACGTCACTGGTCAGTGTGTTATCTCGTCGTAAGAGAGCACAACTGGGTGCAGAATGTTGTTTAACACACTTGGTTACAGTCAAGCCCAAGTGTGGATTTTAGCCTACAGAAACTAAGCCGCGCTACAATAATTTAGTAACTGCCTCACTAGGGCACACGAATCTCGAAACATAGCCCTATAGATGCCGCAAAACTGACGGAAATTGCTCTTTCTGCTTCCAGAAGATCTCCAGAAAACCTAGATTTGAGAGTGGGAGGAACTTAAGCCATGGAGAGTGCTCGTAGTTTACTGGTGGAAAATTCCTGTGCAGGTTGGTTGGACGTCAACGTTTTCACGTCAAGAGCAAGATCGCGGGCAGAAAGGCGGAATTGCTTTCAGACGACCAACGCTTTCGTCGACTCCTTCCTCCTTGTAGTGTTAAACGTAACTCATAACGCAAATCACATGACACCGTTTCACTAGTTTGAAGCACTCTCAAATCCAGGCACACTAAAGGCTTCATGATACCGGCGGCGTCGTGGGGCGGTTAGTTTCTTCCCGACCATGGAGCGTAAAAATGTTGGCGGGAAATGGTGCTTCGAGCAAAGACCTCCAGCGCCACCTGGTTAATGCAGGTCGCTCATAGGACTGGCAATGTCACCGGTGTCAGCACATATATTAAATGGGCCCTCCGGAGCTAACTGAGATCGTCTGTTTATGTTGTTATGGTGCGTAGTAGGTGCAAGCTAATGTGTATACGAAGTTTTAGATTACAAAACCGTTTATTAGGCAGATGGCAGTAGAAATATATCGGGACTATTTCCTCTTGGAAGACAATTCCCCATTCCCTGCCCATCGCTAAAACTTGACCAATGTAAATGCTGCTTCTCGCGATGAATGCGAATGTTATTATTGCAACACTTTTTAAGCTTGTTGTAAATTAGAGTTTGAGAAAAACGTAAACTGATTGTGGTGCGGGAAACATAGTTTGCAATTATCGTTCCAAAACCAGCGAACTATGTTTTCTCCCCGCAAGCTTGTTGTTAGGGGGTGATGCGTCGGCGCGTCGGCTCGTCTGCTTCCCGGGGCGTGTGCAGGCGTGCGTTTGCGGGGCACGTGTTCCTTCTTCCCGTGGATCCCGACTCCGAAGCCAGCTTTGTGATGGTTCCACGTCAACGAGTCAAACTTTTCCTTGTCATCTGTGGAATGCGATTGCGTATTGCAGTAGCCGCGCGACGGTGCGGTGCGACGAACAACGACTGCCGAGCGCAAAGTCCGGGCTCCTTCACGACGGTCCGCGCGTGTTCGAGAGATTCCTCCGCGGCTCGGCGGTCGGCCGCGTTGGTGACGCGCAGTGACGCCGGAATCCTTCGCTTGCTATTGGCTGACGCGTAAAGAGATGCCCCGCCCGTTTTCCGGGGTCATCTCAGAAAGGGGGCGTGCCGGGGACTTTGATAGCAATTTTAATAGGGAAATCCGCCGCGCATGATCGTAATTTTATGATTTTTAGGATCCTTAGGGCCCGTAGATTGAGTTACCGCCATAAATAGACCATCGCAGAACGCTCCGGAGGGCCCCTTTAAATGCTTTATTATATGACCCGCCGAACTCGCTTAAACATTCCTTCTTGAAATGAGGCATTTGAAAATTTATACAGGTTTCAATTATTGTGTTCTAGCCTTTTGAAGATTTTTTGAGCTGTTAGGAAGCTGAAATTTGTAGTTTTCTCTTTAGCTGTAGCAGCACAAAAGCATTTCATAATAATCTACAGTATCAGCACATTGACTTTCCCGAAAGTACATAATGTATGTGATATAGTCGAGAAATGAAGTGCGATTGAGACAAATACATAGTATATGCTGCAAGAGGCAGATCACATAGATATTTATTACAAAGGTTTTTTTATGAAGAATTAGTAACTGAGCAGTTTAAATAATGTAATCAAGCTTGATTAATATTAATATTCTTTAGAGCGTTCATGCGTTCACTTGCCTCGTGTTTGCCCTTTATATACTGAGAGTGCATGCAGACGGTTTCAATATGTTCCTTCCGTTCTTGCTCCTCTGTTTTCGTTCCTTGAATAGCTCCCGAGCAAAACTGTTAATGATTCCTTTGGAAAGTCGCTGTAATTTGATTATATGTGGCATTACAATTTTGTGCTTACTCTGTACTTTAAAGGCACGTTATATGCACACGACCTGAGACCTAGTGTGTCCTCATGAATGAAATAATTCACTAAACAGAGCTTCAGTACAAACGTTTCAAAAATACTATATAGTGCTCTGCCGAAGAATTAGGAGTTGCATATAGTTATACTTGTTTCATAACTGGGATGACCCCGAAAGTGCAGCCTCCAATTTAAAGCATGCAATGCTCGATAACGGAACCACATGCTTTCAGACATTTGTCCGTCCGTTTGTGTAGCCACATCACTCTAAAATATATACAGTTTTTTTGTTTTGTTTCGTTTTTTAAGCTTACCATATTTGTTTAAAAATGCCGTGAAAGCTACAGCTACATGGTTTGTGCAGGTGAGTTATACGGCCAGGGGACATAGTATAGGTGAATAATCGTTAACGATCAGTCGGGTAATTATGTATAATTTCTTAACCCTTTCAGTACGGAAGGCGAGTTGAGCTGGTCCACCATTTACGCACGAATAATCCCGAAGATGAGTACAGCTTCTCCAGAGCCCGCATTATCAATACTACGATCCTGAGGACGAATTCAGCTCGTCTGTATCACGGAGCTGCTTAGAAGGACCGACAGTTGGCAGGAGAAGGTAAAACCGGCGAAATTAGCTGAATTTAGACGTTTTTTTGTGAGGCTGCTGGCTACAATGAACTTTAAAAATGCTGTCGCCCGGGCGACCGCACGATGTGTCTGCAAGCGTTGTGAAACAAGAAAAAAAAGAAAGAAAGAAGACAACGCGCAGTTTTTGAAACTTTTTCAAGTGAAAGTGACTACGAATTGGAATCTGATTCCGGTGAGTCGTTGATTGATTATTTGACCTCGGACGAGAGCGACGCAGAGATTGATGATGATTTCGACACCGCACGTGTGTGAACGAATACTGACGTGGGCGATGTTCCTCGTGCGCCACCTCGTTTTCCTTTAGTGGGGTCACTAGGATGACAAAGGCCGACTAGAAAAACGTGACGGGGTTGTCGAGTATTTTGAACAGTTCTTCAATCAAGAGCTGGCCGACCTTATCGTCGCAGAGACCAACTGCTACGCCACCCAGTTTCTTCGGTCGCACCACGCTTCCCATCTCAAAACGTGGAGACACATCGACAAAAAAGAACTGATGGCCTTCTTCGCGCTCATCATTAAGCAAGGGGTCATTGAGAAACCGGACGTGAAATCTTACTGGTCACCAATGAGAGGTTCTCCGTACGCCTGCAACGTGATGAGCCGCGACCGCTTCATGCTGATAATTAAATTTCTAGACTTCACCGACAACGAGGCGCCAGTCGACGGGCGCCCGAACCCGAAGCTTAGAAAGCTGTGGCCCGTGCTCACCAGAATGATCGAAATGTTTCAAACTCTCCACACACCAGAGCGAGATGTGTCAGTTGACGAGAGCCTTCTTCGTCTCAAGGGCAGGCTGTCTTGGAAACAGTACATGCCATTGAAACGTGCCCGTTTTGGCGTCAAGTTTTTTGTACTGTGCAAGTCCTCCAGTAGTTACATCTGGAACATGCTTATCTACACTGGGAAAGGTGCTGTTGTTGGTGACGCAGATATGGCCATGGGTACACGTGTGGTATTGTCCCTGAGGAGTCCCCTTCTTGATAAGGCTATTGTGTAACCGTGGGTAACTATTACAACTCCCCGAACTAGTTGGAGCACTTCTGGAGCTCTAGACAGATGTCTACGGAACAGCACGACCTGGACGCAAGGGCATGCCGAACTTCACAACAAGACAACCTGAGAAAGGTCAAACTGAAGCTTACCAGAAAGGCAAGTGCCTCTCACTTCAGTGGAAGGACAAGAAGGTGGTAACCTTTCTTAGCACGGTGCACTTTGCGGCAATGGGGGATGTAACAAACCTAAGAGGTGAAGTTGCGTCCAAGCCACAGATAGTGATGGATTACAACAACAAAATGGGTGGCGCAGACAAGAGCGACCTAAATCTTTCCTATTATCTTTGTGCTAGAAATGGACGGAATATATACTACAAAAAGGTGTTTCGTCATGTGCTAGACATGGTCATCTACAATGCGTTCATTCTCTACCAGAAGAGTAAAAACACCAGCACAATCTTGGGTTCAGGCTCAAGTTAGTGGAGCGACTCATCCAGCTGAACTGTGACCCTCAGAGTCGAGCCAAGAAAGGGAGGCTCTCTGACAACACTCCCTCGCGACTGATTGAGCGACACTCCCAGACTACCTACCTCCAACTGAGAAGAAAAAGAGCTCAACAAGAAATGCGTTGTCTGCGCAAAGACAAAAGAGGCTCGCAAGGAAACAAGGGTGTGGTGCCCAGACTGTGGTGTCGCCCTGTGTACGATACCGTGTTTTCGCACAAATCACACAAAGGCAAACTTTCGAACGACATGTCCTAGGACTGACTAAGCCCGTAGTCTTGTGAACAGAGACACTAGGCGGTGATGTTGACAGAATTGCTTTGTAAAGTCATGAATAAAATAAAGTGTGTATGTGCAGTGAAGCCCACTTTTTCAACAATATGTGCCGTGAAGCACACTTTTCGACATTTTAGAGCGCAGTTCTTAGGCACCCGTTTCCGGCTTGAGGCGGCGTCCGCGAAACCGCGCGGTGCAAGATGGGTAAATTTCCCCGCTAAATCTAGCGGAAAAATTTCCCCGCTAAATCTAGCGAAAAACTTTCCCCGCTAAATCTAGCGGAAATATTTCCCCGCTGAATGTAGCGAAACATTTTCCCCGCTAAATTTGGCAGAAAATTTTCCCCGCTAAATCTAGCGGAAAAGTTTCCCCGCTATACTTAGCGGAAAAATTTCCCCGCTAAATTTATCGGAAAAACTTCCCCGCTAGATCTAGTGGAAAAATTCCCCCGCCAAATTTAGCGGAAAATTTCCCCCTAAATGGGAAGCGAGGAGGAGAGGAGGAAAGGCATAGACCCTCTTCGCACCTTTCCCTCCTCTTCCTCAAGAGCTGCGCTCTAATTCGGCGTTACAGCGAGTTGTAAACGGCTTTCATTTGTTATAACAATATTTTTAGTCCTGTTATGACGTGCTTTTGATAATTTTTTTTTATGGTTTTGCTCTACGGTTTAGGCTGAACAGTTCGCCTGAATAAAGTAATTCAGGATTTTGAGGATGTTACATGAAAAAGTATTACAGTCTCAGCCGCTGGGGAGAAGGACCGCGGGCGCAGACGCGCGCTTTGATAAGGAACAGAAACCTTGGGACGCGTTCAAACTGAGCGTTTTTTTCAAAGTGCCTTAAAATGGTGTAGCTGCATTTGCCTTACATCTTTTTATAAAGAGTTGACTTATTGGTCTTCAATGTTGTTTGGCAAGTTTCTTAGTGGTACCACGTGTTTGTTTTCACTAACTAAAACATTATTTTAAAAATTTTACTTAAGTATCTCTTGAATTATTATGTTCTTGCAATTCTTTTCCGCCAAGTCCTGTAATTTGTTCCCTCAAAGTGATTTTTTAATTCAAACAGCCTATTTTTAGGTTTTTTCTTTTCAAAGCTTTTGCAGAATCATATATACTGTAAACGACTTATTTTTCGCGGGCTGAATATTTCCCGATTTAGGTCCAAAGCTGAAGTTTTCGAATAATTGGCGGGTTCTAATTTTTGCGACGCAGTGGGATCTCATTCTCAGTATAGATTCCAATGTGTTTACATTCGGAATTGTTCGCGGGACCCAATTTTCGCGAATTGTAGTCGATTCGCGAAATTCGTGAAAATTAGGTCCTCGCAAAAATTAAGTCGTTTACAGTATATATATTTATGCAGAATGTCTTTTTGAGAGCGCAGCTCTTAGGCGCCCGTTTCCGGCGTGAGCGGCGTCGGTGTCGCCGTCGGCATAACCGTAAAGGCCTCATTCACACAGCCGTCGTTTCTCCCATCCCGACACCGTCGCGAGGTGCGTTCCCTGCAGGTGAGAGGATTTTCGGCCCTGTTTTCGCCGGAAAGCTGTGTCGCGCCGGATGCCGGGCGATGTAGGGAGCTGCTCTATAGCACCGGCTTCCCGGCGGATGACGGAGTCCCACCCCCATTGAAAACCGACCATTCACAACATAGAAAAGTTTCGCTCAGTTTGGAAAATTTTTCATCGTGCGGTTTCCAACAGTCAGCCAACGCTTGCTGAGTTTTCGTTGTTTCTTTTCGGTGGGATTTGCTAATAGCAGTTGCAAATCCTTAATTTACAAAAAAAAAAAAGAAATCGTGCGCACAAATGTTCAGGCACAATTTTCCCTTTATTTTGCAATTTAAGTTGAATAAATAAGCGTATACACTGGCGTTTAAAACATTTAAAAGAATTCTTTTAGAATTGACCTCGTAAGTGACTACGTCACAATATGGCGTCTGGGTCTAAACAAACCGTTGCTAGGGTCGTTGCTATGGACTAATGCATGGAGTCTCCACATCAGGTCAGATTTTTGCTTACAAGTATGTAAATAATGTTTTGTAAGCAACCTAACTTCCTGATATCTAATTATGAAGATGTTCTTGTCGTCTCAGTGTCGTATTGCAACGATGAAATCCATTTCTGAAGTATTACACTCCGCTTTGCTTTGGTAGCAGACGACACGATAGATTTGCTGGCCTCTGTTGCAGCGGGCGTCCTCATTGAATTGCGTCGGTAAACGAGCGACAAAAACAAGTGCATCGCCATGGACCTAGAGGCCTGCGCAGTGTGCGTTTTTCTGCGATGAACCCAGCTTAGTTCAGAGTGGTGAAAATGCCGTAAAATCAAACCACGTCGTGCAGATCAGTTACGACGACGACCTGAAGTGCATTACCGGCGTAGTGCAGGCCAGCATGAGAAACAAATCGTACGCCGTCGAGGTAAGTCGTTTGTTATTGCTATATTGAGGTTGTCAGGTCATTAAACTATTGCATGTCTATCGCAATTTTGCAGTATCTTTCTTTTTCTTTATTTGTATACATTAAATTCCGTGGATGTGCTCTTTTGGTGAAGATCTCCATCGAACCCGCGACGCGAGTACAATCTGTAATAAACTCATCTTATGTTTTTTTATCCATTTCTTTCGGTCTTTCGGGTCTTGCGGAAATCTGAAGAAACTGCAAGAATCTTTCTCTACGCGATGGTTACAACCAGGTACAAAGCACCCTCTCATAGCGGGAGTCCGCAAACAAAATTTGGGATCTCAACCGATCGGCTGAAGTGCTTTTTTCACGGGTACATTGCGATCTTTTAGCAGACGATCATCTTGATCGACGCCCGGACTTTCGATAAACCATATTTTGCATCACTGAAACTCATTATATTTCAAACAAATGCAATATCAGGATATCGTCTTTATTCACAGGATTCAGACGCCGGCGCCGGCTTGGCTGGCCGGCGTGTGGCAGACGGCACACTACTTGCATTCGTCGTCTGCTGCAGGCATCATGATAACCGGAAGTTGCAGTCGTAAACATTTCAGAAACAAGCGATTACCGGCTCACTTCTGTCGAGACATATATGACATTCAAGCTTTCTATTTGTGTGATTTTTAGAAGTTCAAATCCTACTCCTGATTTTTGAACGGTCGGGTTTTCGTCGCGAAACCTAGCCACATGTATTTGTCCATAACAACGACCCTAGCAACGGTTTGTTTGGACCCATGACGTCACACTTACGGAGTCAATAGAATGAATAGAATTCTCCCTATCTGAAAATCAGTCGTCGCAATCCGATCCAATCCAATCCTGCCGTAGCGGCCGCCGTCGCTTTGCTTGCGCGGTCTGTTCGGACACTCTGCCGTCGCGTACACCTGCAACGGCGTGCTTCCGTGACGGTGCCGGGATGGAAGAGGCGCCGGCTGTGTGAATGAGGCCTTAGGCCTCATTCACACAGCCGGCGCCTTAATCAAAGCCAATCAACATGGCTTTAGGAAATGCCGTTCATCCGAAACTCAGCTGGCCGCTTTCTGTCACAATATTCATTCTTCTCTAGAAAAGTGGCACCAAGTCGATGCCATTTTTCTCGATTTTTCTAGAGCTTTTGATCGCGTTTCCCATAAACTTCTACTAGCAAAGCTGTCCACACTGTCTCTTGACTCTTCCATTCTAGCCTAGATCGAAGGCTTTCTCACTTCTCGAAGCCAGCATGTGCAAATTAACAGCTGCCGTTCCCGAAGCGCTCCTGTAACCTCCGGTATACCGCAAGGATCTGTTCTTGGACCCTACTTCTTCTCGTGTATATTATTGACCTCCCTCTTTCATTGTCTTCTAACGTTCGTCTATTTGCTGATGACTGCGTAGTTTACAGAGCCATATCTAACACAGATGACTTGAGTAACCTACAGGCTGACCTAGACTGAATTAACGATTGGTGTTCAAAGTGGCAGATGCTACATAAATATCTCGAAGTTCAAATGCCTCTCTTTCTATCTAACTCGTCAACATTTTCACTCTTCCTATTCTGTTGGTAATCTTAATATTGATTCCGCATCGACTTACAAGTATCTTGGCGTTCATTTCACTCACGACCTTTCTTGGAAAACCCATTTGATACCCGTTCCACACGGGCAACTCGAATGCCATTTACAACGAATGACATTTGAGCGGACGGCCAATCAGCGCGGACACACCGGGCGTAGCGCATTCTCACGCCCGACAGATTGCGAGCTGATTCGCCGATCACACAAATGTCATTCGTTGTAAATGGCATTCGAGTTGCCCGTGTGGCACGGGTATAATACTATCATTTCCGACTCAAACCGCACTGTTGGTCTCTTTCGCCGTAATCTTCGTCTCGCGTCCTCACCTGTGAAGCGACTTGCATATATCACATTGATTCCCGAAACTAGAATCTGCATCGTCAGTCTCGGACCCCCCATCTTAAATACCTTGTATCCGACTTAGAATCATTTCAAACTCGTGCGACTCGCTTTATAACGTCTCGATATTCTAGGTTTGTTAGTGTTACTGAACTTAAATTTTTTTATCATTAACCCATTTGCGTTTACGCAGGGGCATTGCTAGAATTATGTCTTTCCTACAGGTTTTACTTCGACGATCATCTACACAATTCATTCGTCTTGCCACCTCATCGCATATCACCTCGCATTCACCACCATGCAAAAGTTGGCCTTTTTTCACTCGAAATACAGCATTCCTTAAATCTTTTTTCCCGTCGACATCTGTGGACTGGAACGGCCTGCCCGAAGCCATCCTCTCTTCTCAAGACATCGATTCGTTCCGCCAAATGTTGACCTCACTATTTTCTTAACCCACTCCCTTATGTAATACCCTAACGCAGTGTTCTTAAAGTATTTAAATAAATGAAAAAATAAATAAACGGTAGTGTATACGCTTATTTATTCGACTTAAATTACAAAATAAAGAGATACTTGTGCCTGAACATTAGTGCGCACGTTTCGTTTTTTTGTAAATTAAGAATTTGCGTTTGCTATTAGCAATTCGCCTTTTGCGTTGCGCTGTGGCGCCATCTCAGCGGGCGCGACGAGAAACAATATGGTTGGCCTCCAAGTGCAGACGGCTCTCGACTGAACGCAACGACCGACCACACTGCGTGTTGTTAGGTGCAATTTGTCTTCCGTAGTACTTAGTTTTTTATAGTCGTGGGGCAGAATGCAGCCCCCAGGGCAAGATTTTACTCCAGATAGCTTTTTTTGCCGTGGCGAACGGCTGGACGGAAGCTGCGGCGTTCGATTAAGCTTCCCTACCGACGCGCAGCTGGCAAGTTATACGCAAAAAGCGGAACTCGCTTCCAACGCCAAACTACCAAAGGGCAAAAGTTCCGAGATGAGGGATACGTACGCAGTGTGAGATACAATGAACTGGGGGAGACTGACTCGACAAGGTCGCGGGCGGCCTCTTATCTAGAATGCGTCACAATCCCTAAGATTCGGCGACGAAGGTTCGAGCGTCGCGCGCTCGGGGCGAGAATGAACACGAACTTTCTAGAACAAGAAAGCAGGAGAATGATAGAGGCTACGTCTTGAGAAAGAATAAACGGGAACCTTCTATAAAAAATAGAAGTCCGTGACCGAGCGTTGCCTTCTCGGCCCTGCGCGCGGCAATATCATGCCAAGCTCCGTACTAGCAAGTCATAATGACCCAGTTCTCGCATGCGAGCACGGTTAACGAACATGCACACAGTTCTGCTGACTCGGCGCCGGCACTGGCCTGCATAGAGGTACCTGCTAAGCTGGAACACGCTGGGCTATGTATTATTTAGATACGTACAGTCAGCACCAAATAATACCCGAACACCGGAACGCGTGGCCATCGACAGAGGCTGCTCCACCTGGAGAGCCCCTGAGAACTAATGAAAATGCGCCAGGGTGCGAGGGTGCGGGTCCCACTAATGCTGTATTCGCACGAGAGATTTTTATCCCAGGAGAAAACCGAATGCGTCATAGGGCCGAGAGAAGGAAACGGCACGAGAAGGAGGAGGCAGTGCAGAAAATCCAAGCGACCATTCGCACGACGGAGTCGCATGTAGCTGAGTCGCCGGAGTTTTTCTTTCCGCAAACCTGCTGGTGACTTTCGGGGGCTCATCGAACAAAAAGGCAGGCAAAAAATAATAAAGAAAAGGCACCTCACACTTGAAAGCTATTCATCATTATCCCTTCCCAAAAGCAGGGGGACAAAGAGGGGTCCCGATCACTCAGACGGATCGACCTCCTGCGCTGAAGCTTTGAACAAACTGTGGCGCCCTCGTTTTGGGTAGTACAAGCTCGCCTGGTTGGGACTCCCACTATTGTGGCGCCTTCGCCGTGATTTGTTTCTTTCTGTGTAGTCGAGACTACATTCGCGTACGAAGTCAGCTACATTCAACGCCGCAAGACAATCGAAAGTTCCGGATTAATGCCACCACCGCTAGGGTACGCGTCTCGTATCTCTAAGTGGTGACGTTAGAACATCTGGTGTCCCGACATTTCTGTTTTCTCTTTTCCCTTATGTTTCTTTGGGACGCGTGATACGGCGTTTCTTGGTTCACGCTCTTATCGTCCTAGCTTTGGCTTGTGCTTCGACGGCGTTAGCATTTTTCCTTTTTTATATTTTCCTCGTTATCGTGTTCCGCGCCAGAGCAGGCACGCTTCTATATGTGTGGCAGTTTGAGTCGCTCAAGTTTGTACTACCCAAAAGAAGTCCTAACAAGTAATTTTTCGCAGCGCCGCTTGGGCAACGCAGGATGCCTATACCGACGGAACGGCGGATATTCTATAGGTCTGTCACAGTTTCTCCTCGGGCTCCCGCGAGCATGCCACGAGCGCGCGAGCTCGGGGGATCAGCGAACATCCGTGACGCAGAGCACGTGACCTCAAACTCGATGACGTTTCTTCTTCTCCTCGAGAAGAAACTCCGTGGTGTGAATACACCATAAGGCCTGGTTCACACTTACAGCTAATCCCCTGCCACCGAAGCGGAATCGGCCGCGGCAATGCACACTGGACGCTACGCCCGGCGGCCGAATTCTTGCAGATTCGCCCGCCGATTCTGCAAGTGTGAACCAGGCCTCAGATGTGCTCGACCTCGCGCGGCGCGTCTGGGACTTCCGCGTTTCGCCGGTGGCGCGCTGCAAGCGGCCGTCACTCGGGGTGCTTTTTTGCCGCCTCACTGTCGCCCGGTTGACACCGGGAGGCAGCTAAATCTAGCTATAGCTCATTGCGATAGGCCCTACTCGGACAGGGTGATGAATTTATTCCGTTCCGGATAAGATACGCGTGGCATATCGGTTACCAAAGAGAGCGTTAGCGAGGAATTCCTTGCTTTTTATAAGAATCGACTCATAACCTCGCACGAAAACATGCGCATTGCTTATAAAAACCAAAGTATCCACGTCGGTCTGTTGCAGCATTTTTGTTTTTCATAAAGAGTATGGTTTTGCCAATAAACGAATTTTGCTTCGCGTCTATGACGTTTCACTTTTTCTCAGAAACCGCGCGTGGCACGTTGTTCACAGGAGTCTCCGCGTGGTTCCGGTGACACGTCATCAAGCACTACGGGTCTTCTGTGCACGAAATGTTTCAACTTTAATTTGGCTCTTGAGATACACAAAGCGATAATTAATGACAGCGCTGAAGATATAACGCTGGACGTCTGAAACACAGTGATAATAATTGGGTGCGCCGGACAGATCGGACCAGAATCTGCACTGAGTGACGCATTGTTCAAGGCTCAAGTCCCTATAATTAGGAAAAATGTTTGCTGAGTGCGGGAGTTAGTATACCTTCAATAAGGCACTCGCAACGAGGCATACGAGGCATACGAGCCTGAAGAATAAGAGAGGTTAACGGACGAGCTCTGAGAGTAAACGTATAGATGGGCTTATATGTTATATATTAAATATTTGTAGTAGCAACCTTCAGTCGGGTGTCAGCACTCGTCATGTGTTCCAACTTGTTCTTCTGTCTCGTATGTCGCTCTGTTTTGCTATAAGTACTGCCAATTTCAAAATTACGATACGTATAGCAAACAATAAAAACTTCGCACGCCAGGAGAAGAAGACACCATGGGCGTGCTCCGCTGGCGCGCGTGCAAGCAGCTTCCTGTTGCTTCTAGCATCGCCCTTCCCGCACCGCGCGCAAGCCGCAGTTGTCGACCGGGCGACAGTGCGGCGACAGAAAAGCACGCCGAGTGACGGCGCTTACAGCGCGCCACCGACGAAACGCGGAAGTCCCAGACGCGCCGTGCGAGGGTCGAGCACGTCTTAGTAGGAACCGCACCCTCGCACCCCGGTTCATTTTCATTAGTTTTCAGGGGCCCTCCAGGTGGAGCAGCCTGTGTCGATGGCCACGCGTTCCGGCGTTCGGGTTTCAATGCGTGCTGACTGTACCTTCCACAAAGTGCAGTCCGCAGAGCCTGGACGACAATGACGGCAGACATGGACTCCCGTCTTCACACTGACGCCTCGCAGTCCTTACCCAAGCTTCTCGGCGCTGCCTGTCACGTTTTACCGACGGGAAGCGAAAAAACCTGCTTGGTGCCAGGAGTGGCACGGGAAAAACAATTATATGCGGCACACGATGTTGGCATTAGGCTTGAGGGAGAAACTTCGTTCGGCGCTCCTTCGTCTGCAACTTTCGATCTGCAGCCGAGGCCAACCACGATGGTTCCGAAAACTGCCGTTAGGGTTCGGCGCACGTGCAGTTAGATCTTGCAAAAAGCGGATTCCCGCCCCAAAAAAACAAAAAAAAACAAAACAAAAACACAACAAGCATTGGCTGACTGTTGGCAACCGAACGATGAAAATCTTCCAAACTTAGCGAAACTTTTCTATTATGTGATTGCTCGGTTTTCGATGGGGGCGGGACTCCGTCATCCGCTGGGACGCCGGGACGCCGGAACGGAGGTGCTGTAGAGCAGCTCCCTACGTCGAACGGCACCCGGCGCGGCACAGCTTTCCGGCCGAAAATCCTCTCCTGACGGGAATGCCCCTCTCGACGGTGCCGGGAAGGGAGACACGACGGCCAGCGTGAATGATGCCTAACGCGTCGGTGTAACACTTTTTCGTGACATGTCGGCGTCGCCGTCGCCGGTAGCCGTAACGCGTCGGCGTAATGCTTTCTCGTGACGCGTCAGCGTCGCCGTTGTCGTCGGCATAGCCATAACGCGTCGGCGTCGCCGTCGCCATAGCCGTAACGCGTCGGCGTAATGCTTTCTCGTGACGCGTCAGCGTCGCCGTTGTCGTCGGCATAGCCATAACGCGTCGGCGTCGCCGTCGCCATAGCCATAACGCGTCGGCGTAATGCTTTCTCGTGACGCGTCAGCGTCGCCGTTGTCGTCGGCATAGCCATAACGCGTCGGCGTCGCCGTCGCCGTAGCCGTAACGCGTCGGCGTAATGCTTTCTCGTGACGCGTCAGCGTCGCCGTTGTCGTCGGCATAGCCATAACGCGTCGGCGTCGCCGTCGCCATAGCCGTAACGCGTCGGCGTAATGCTTTCTCGTGACGCGTCAGCGTCGCCGTTGTCGTCGGCATAGCCATAACGCGTCGGCTTCGCCGTCGCCATAGCCGTAACGCGTCGGCGTAATGCTTTCTCGTGACGCGTCAGCGTCGCCGTTGTCGTCGGCATAGCCATAACGCGTCGGCGTCGCCGTCGCCGTAGCCGTAACGCGTCGGCGTAATGCTTTCTCGTGACGCGTCAGCGTCGCCGTTGTCGTCGGCATAGCCATAACGCGTCGGCGTCGCCGTCGCCATAGCCGTAACGCGTCGGCGTAATGCTTTCTCGTGACGCGTCAGCGTCGCCGTTGTCGTCGGCATAGCCATAACGCGCTCGGCGTCGCCGTCGCCATAGCCGTAACGCGACGGCGTAACGCGTCACCGGCGGCGTAACCGCGCGTGCGTTGCATTATGGGACGTTTCCCATAATGCACCGCGCGGGAGGGACGAGGGGAGGAGGATGGACGAGAAGGAAGGAGGAGGAGGAAAAGGGAGGAGGGAGGAGGGACAGAAGAGAGGGAGGAGGCGAGGAGCAGGGGAGGGTAGTTGAGGAGGGAGGGGGAGAGGCATATTATCCCCTCCGTGCCCTCCGCTCCTCCTCCTCAAGAGCTGCACTCTAATTCGGCATCATAGGGATTTGTGAACTTTCATTTTAGAGCGCAGCTCTTAGGCGCCCGTTTCCTGGTTGAGCGGCGTCGCCGTCGCCTTCGGCGTAACCGCGCGTTGCCTCATGGGAAATGTCCCAAAATGCACCGCGCGGGACCCTCATGACGTGACACTCTTAGGCACCCGTTTCCGGCTTGAGAGGCGTTGCCGTCGCCGACGGCGTGACTGCGCGTTTCATCATGGGAAATGTCTCATAAACCACGCGCGGACCCTCGTGACGTTACACGTAACGCCACGAGGGTCCTGCGGAGTGCATTATGGGCCATTTCTCATGATGCAACAGGTGACGTCAACTGACCCATGTTACATCACGCGACCCTCGTGGCGTCACATGACCCTGGTAACGTCACGTGACCCTAGTGACGTCACGTGACACTCGTGACCTCACGAGTCCCGCGCGTTGCGTTATGGGACATTTCCCATAATGCACCGCGCGGGAAGAAGGAGGAGGGAGGAGGAGGGGGAAAACGGGGGGGAGGGCAGTGGGGAGGGGATCGAGGGAGAGGGAGGAGAAGGGGAAAGAGGAGAAGGGAAGATAGGAGGAGGAGATGACGGGAGGAGCTTAAAGGATGAGGAAGAAGGAGGTGAAGAAGGAGGAGAAGGAGGATGGAGGAGGAAGGAGGTAGAGGGGGAAGATAAGGGAAGAGGGGAGGAAGAGGGATGTGGAGGAGCAGAGGAGAGAGAGGCAGGTGGGATGGAGGGAGCAGGTACAAGGTTAGTGGTTACGGTAAGGCGCCCGCGCGATGTTTCCGTCTCTTATCTAACCCCAGCCTTGTACCTGCTCCACAAGTAGTAACTTTAGTACAACACTACGCTTTTCACGCGCTCAATATTCCTGAAAATTACTGATTTAGTGGTTTTCGATGATGCTGAGCAAGTTTCTAATTGAAACGATATGCCTATTTTCATTATTAAAAAGTTATTTAACGAAGTTTCACTAATTAACCGACTGATAATTCCAATTAGACCCCTATATTATGTCCCCCTGGCCGTATAACTCACCTGCACAAACCGCGTAAGTGTAACTTTCATGGCTTTATGGAATCAAATCTTTTAATTTTAATACAGAACACACTGCTATATATATATATATATATCATATATATATATATATATATATATATATATATATATATATATATATATATATATATATATATATATATATATATATATACAATTTTTTTTTTAAGATTAAAATAATTTTTTTAAATAAGAACCATGAAAGCTAGAGTAATGCGGTCTGCGCAGGTGAATTATAGTGCCTGGCGGACATTATATTCAAGAAACCATACAACTGTAAAATGATTAATTAACTAAAATTGACTAATTAACCTCTTAATTAGGGGCTTTAGGGCACAGGTTTATATCAGAGAAATGGTGGCAGTTAATGTTCAATTCGAGCTCAGCTTTTAAAAATTGCGAATCGAGCACGTGATTCGAGATATTCACCACTTAAATATGCACCAGAAATCGGCCGATACCGAAACCAAACTGGTGTGAGGAGCGCCGAAAGCGCAAACCCCGTCCTACGTCGGCGGTAACGCCCAGTGACAAAATTCGCGTCATGGCTTTGATTGACAGCGGCTCGCAGATGTTCGCGGTTTCCATTTGGCTGCTGGGCAGATAATGGACGAGTCATCTGACGGACCCACACCGGGCGCCTCGCCGGACGTGTGATATCATTTACGTGTCATTTACTCACGGTCGCAAGGAAGCGTGATGATTTAGTGGTTTTCGATGACGCTGAGCCAATTTTCTAATTAAAACAATGCCCTTAAAAACAATATTAAAAAAAGTTAATTACGGAAAAATAATTAACAATCTAATTATCTCGGACTTTAATAATTTTCCTAAATAGGGCCCTGACCCAGGACCAAAAAGACACAAATCTTTTTTTGTTGCGTCGCGTAGTTTTTGCAATATCGAATTTGTCCACCTTTCGTGAAACACCCTGTATATATGTATATATATATATTATATATATATATATATATATATATATATATATATATATATATATATGTGCGTGCGTGTGCGTGTGTGTGTGCCTGTGCGTGCGTGTGCGTGTCTGTGTGTGTACGTGTGTGTGTGTGTGCGTGCGCTTGCGTATGTGTGTGCGTGTGTGCGTGTGCGTGTGTGTGTGAGGGCAAGCAGCACGGCGAAAGCTGCGACGCGATTGAGAAGATAAAATTCTGCTGGCGCGCGCCCGAGGAGCTTCAGCCAACAGCGGTTGCGCCGTCCATACGGCACAACTAAGGAAGAAAAGAAGGGGAAATGTGCCTCGTTTCCATGGCACCTTATGGCACCTTGGCGCGCGCTGTTGCCGCTCAACGCGTCTGCTTTGATCTTGACGAACGCTCTTTTGAACACCGCGCCAGATATCTCTCCGCTCCATCGCGTTTCTAAAACTGATATTGCCGCCGTTGAGGTATGATGCCTGAAACGAGTCTTCGACTGGTGTGTTTAGCGTCCTATGCTGCCCATACATCAAAAGTGGTCTCGAAGTGGCCACAAATGACATGACAC
Organism: Ixodes ricinus; assembly: GCA_037355805.1. Taxonomy (NCBI): domain Eukaryota; kingdom Metazoa; phylum Arthropoda; class Arachnida; order Ixodida; family Ixodidae; genus Ixodes; species Ixodes ricinus. The sequence continues at coordinate 63,631 of JAZHYW010000923.1, forward strand.
AAACCGGCCTGTCATGCTCTTGGAGGTCGTGTTCCTGGCGGTTGGTCGTAGAAATGCTGGCAAAAGCACTGCTTAGCGCGAGTGTCGCTGTCGTCACGGCGTCCGAACTCCCGGCTGCCGATACCTCCGTGAACTGTCAAGCGGGAAAGTGACTTGCAGCTGGACAGGCGTCATCCACATACACCACCGCTGCTGGGACACGGCCAAGATTGAGACAAGCGACAGCAACACCCTGCTATAACACCATCGGGCGGAAATGAAGAGACTACTTTTTTGGACGCGGTAAACACTCCGGTCAGAGACGCGGCTTCCAGGCAGCGTAGTTGAGGCGCGAAACGAGGGTCAATGACGAAGTAATGTCTAAGGAACACGCGTAACCCCAGCTTTAAGCTCTACATGCCGTGCCGCACCCAGGAAACGACTTTAAGAAAAGCTTGTCTTCCATAGAGAAGCATATATAGAAACCAGGCCCGCGGTGGGCTACCATTAGCTTTAATTAGACACATATCGAAGAGTCACCTGGCGCCGCCGCCATCACAAGCAACTGGAGCAGTCGGCGCCGCAAGCTGGAGCAGGTATAAGGCTGGGGCTCTCATTTTTGGTCATAAGAGACGGAAAAATCGCGCGGCCGCCTTACCGTAACCGCTAGCCTTCTACGTGCTCCACGAGTGGTAAATTTAGTGCACTACTACGCTTCTCACGCGCTCCGTCTTTCTTTAAATTTATGATTTAAGGGTTTACGATGACGCTCAGCAGGTTTCTAATTGTTGCCATATGTATAATTTCATTAATTAGAAAGTTTATCAACAAGCTTTACTTAATCAGCCAACTGATCACTACGATTAGCCCACAATTCTTTGCCGCCATGGGCGTATAACTCACGTGCAAAAACCGCATAAGTGTAGCTTTCACAGCTTTTTAAAATAAACCTATAAAGCTTAAACGAAAAACACCCTGTATTCTTAAATGCCAAGGGCAAGCTAAAGAGGTAGAGTTCATGCTCTGTACTCACAACCGACGCTTGACTTACAACTGACGTTTCACTCACAACTAACGTTTAACTCACAAGTGACGTTTAACTCACAACTTACGTTTAACTCATAAGTGACGTTTAACTCACAACTCATGCTTAACTCATAACTAACGTATAAGGCTGAATCGTATGTAAGCGATTTAGTGATCGACTAGACGAGCGACGGCGACAACGACGAGCGACGAAAATTTCTCACTGTCACTTGTCGCGTCACTCCGTTTTTGGATTTCTGGATAACATCGCTCATCGCCTTGGTCGCTTGCTTCCGTCGCTTCCATGCGGTTTGCCTTGTTGTGCGACTGACGGAGCGACAGCGAAGCGGGTCGCCGTCGCTTATCTCGTCGCTCGCCAAGTCGCTTACTGGGGTTTTACTTTATACACGCAACTGACGTCGTATACTAGGCACGAGGTGTGAACTATGAACAGGGTGCACACCACACTCCGGAAGATACGGAAGTACTTTCAAGGAAAGGATCACCGGCTATTTTTTTGAAGAGATTGGTAAAACTTCAGATTATTGTTATATGGTAACGAACTATTTTAGACTGATTTGGGATTTACTAAATGAGAATCTTACAAAATAATATATCTAAAATTGCTTACGTTAGACAGTGAGCACTTGTTAGCACATGTCGGGAGCTTATCA
>JAZHYW010000924.1:0-12635 GCA_037355805.1 Ixodes ricinus
TCCCGCGTACCGACGTCCAGGGTGATCGCGCACAGGTCCGTTGAACTGGAACCAACGTAGCGGCTTGGCGGCGAGAATACAGCGACGCCAGGTAGTCGCTGGTAATCCGAGGCTCCTGCCTGGAGTGCACGTTCGATTATCATGGCGTACATTATGAATTGTTCGATGGTCGCTGGTGGACTGCGCGTGAGGACCCTAAAATATTATATTTGGCCACCCGGATAATGTCCTAGGTTTCTTCGCTTCAAAAGATTTGGAATTCGTTCCGCTGCTGAGCCAAAGAACGTCCTCGACGAAGCTGACGATGCTCTCGTCGGGGCCTTGAACCTTTGTCTGAAGCAGCTCCTCGACGCGTTTCCTTCGCTGCTGCACACTTTCCATGATGTGATTGTTGCCTCATGGTTTTCATACCAGGTGCGTACCCTTCCCTCTAAAGCAAAGCAGACGTTCTGCAGGCAATGCTCAGGTGTCCAGCCCTTTCTGTCGGGCCACTTGCTCATACTGGTTGACACACTCCACGATGTCTTAGCAGACGTTGCAGTAGTTCACTATTGCAAACTTTAGCAACCTAGGCTCACTCGACTATACACCCCTTCCCCCACCATAAAAAATAAGCTTTTTAAAAAAAAAAAATTTGCACCCATGAAACACCACTTTCTGTTCCCTGACAAAACCAAATGAGGCGTAATGGCGTTCTGAATATTTTTTATTACCTTTTTTCTAGGGTAATTTAGAAGGCTCAAACACGCAGAAACAAGACAAAAACAAATCCTGTCCTTCACGTCCTTCTTATAGGTGTTTTTAATGCGAATGGCATTCTTTGGCTACTTCACGCACTTTTCGTCTATGTATCTATCTATCTGGCTATCTAACCTCTTACGCCGCGGGTCGATAAATAAATAAAAAGACCGGCGCCGGCTGGGATTCGAACCGTTGACCCTTTGATCAGCAGGCAGACGCGCTAACCACAGAGCTATGAAGGCAGTCATTCAACGCACTCTAAACGGTTGTTTATATCTTTACCATAGGACGCGCTTTACAGCGCTGTCACAGCTACCGGTGCGCGCGCGTTCCATGCACGAGGGCTCATTCCGCTCTCGTGAGGCTGAGCACGGCCGCTAGCTCACCCTCTCCCGCGCTCGGGAGAGGGTGATGTAGCGGCCGTGCTCAGCCTCACGAGAGCGGAATGAGCCCTCGTGCATGGAACGCGCGCGCACCGGTAGCTGTGACAGCGCTGTAAAGCGCGTCCTATGGCAAAGATATAAACAACCGTTTAGAGTACCGTTGGTTGAGACTAGCTGAGACGCCAGAAAGTCTGGTCGGTACCATTTTGAGTGTTTGTGCGTATGGCGCGTGCTTTGCTCGCCTTCCTAAGTAACACAAACGCACGTGCTGGGCTGCGGAGATCGTGCGCAGGGCTGTGAAAGTGTCAACAAATTTAGAATCGCCTCAAGAGTGGGCTGGCGTATCTAGAGTGTGCCGGCCACCTGACGAACGCGCATAACTCCGCACCGTTTGATGCTATTCGCATTAACGTAGATAATCATTCCCAAAGGATGGGTTCTGCTGATTTTTTCGTTCTCGCTTTGTTGTGTAGAAAACTTGTACTAAATTACACACAGAATATTTTTTATAATTCAACATATAAAGACAACGCAAATGTAGCATTTTATCGCCGAGTAATAAGTATATTGGCCCAGATTTCAGTGGGTATAAAACCATGGGGTTGTGTATCGGACCACTTCGCAGAAGACATTATAAATTGTCTTATTGTTCCGAAAAAATAAAATTTCAACATTCAGGCGACTGGTGTATGTTATTCATGGTGAAAATAACTGAGACATAAATTATGTCATGAATATTATACCTATCATGAACTTGTTGGGACGGTTTCGGGCGTATATGTGAGTGTCTGCCGTTGAATACAGAAGATATTGCTGCGTTTGAGACAGAAACGTTAACGGATTTAGCTTTCGCGTATTTTTTTGAATCGCTAGAATTTATTGTCATATACTACAGTTATATTGGGTTTCTGTCTAGGGCCACTCCACTGAACACAATTCTTATTTGAGAAACTTACACGCAAACATTGTAACTATTCATTATTCCCGCAGAAACTACTGTTGTTGTTGTTTTTTTGCGCAGCGTAAGTCGCGTGCTACCGTCTTCATTGGTGCGATGCAATATATTACCACCTAACTACATGCTTTTTTATTACTGTCAGTCAGGACCTTAAATGCGGATAACGCTTGCTTCAATGACCACTCGTAGAGACGCTGTCGCTGCTTGAGAGCGCGCGAAGATGGTGCAAATATGATCTTCGCTATCCGAGCTGTTGTCGGGGTTGAGTGGACATACTATCTTGTAAGTTGAGCAACACGAACTCGCAAAATGGCCGAGTTTGGTGAAATGCTTTGCACTTGCTTACCCCGAGCAGGATAACTTAAAGCTGAGGTCACATTGCTCATTCACCTTACGAAATGACAGACTGCAGACAAGGGTCAACGCAATATCCGTGGTTCGAATGCCGCATGCAGATTTCTCCTTAAGCTCATTGTCATGTGGCATTCGACGCAGGGATCTCTGAGGTAACTCGTTTTCGAATCTGTATGCACGTTGTCTTTTGTATGATGAATAAGCAATGTGACCGCGGCTTATAAGTAACCTGAGAAGGTTTTGAGATCACCTAAATATGTCGATAACTAACTCTGCGGGCTCTAAGAATCCTAGAAATTCATAAATCCTCAACGATCCGCGGCCTATTTTTATATTAAAAAGCAATCATATATCGGACACACAAAGGTCATCTCCAGCGATGGAAGGAGCATTGTTCCGGCAGCCAAGACGACATGTGACCAATGAAAACGCGACATTTCGTTGAGATTGCAAACGCTGTTCATAAAAAATGGGCATGCTTCTCGTAGATGATAAAAGCAAGTAAGGGTAGTCAAGAAATGTTTGGTTTTTGTATCTGTTTTCCGCAGGTGTGATGTGTCGGTCATCAGCTCTCGAGCACGTGCTCGCTGTTGTTGAATCGTCGTCCGGGCTGTGGGCAACAAGCCGCAAGAATTCGAGATTTCACTCCGCGGTTCCACCGGTCGGAGGCGGAGAATCCTTCGCTTGCTGTTGTGAAACAGTGGTCTTGGTTTCGGAACATGCTCCTTACATCGCCAGAGATAACCCCTGTGTTTTGCGATTTTTTATTGTTTGTAATAGAGAAATCGGTCGTGCATTTTCATGGTTTAGGAATTTTTAGAATGCTTAAAGCCAGCAGAGTGAGCTCTCGCCATGTTTAGGTGGTCTCAAAATCTTCTCAGGCTCCTTTAAGCGTTTTCCACTGTAAGGCCGCTGTCGTACAGTATTGTAGAACCTTTCTTTTCAAGGAGCTTCTTTGCCGCACTGGGCTCAGTTTTCTTCTTTTGCTTGTACTTGTGAGGTTCAAAAAGAAACAATCTTTGACTTACGGCGTGGGCTTTCTGCTTGTCGCCACTCTGGTTGCTTTCTTTTTGATGTTGGAAGCGTCACGGTCAACCTCCTCGAAAAGTCGTCTCTCGTTTCAAAATTCCGGGCACTTGCTGATCCATCTGAACCACTCCGCACCGACGTTGCTGGCCTCTGTGGGCACGGGAGTTAAAGAAAATGAATGCCGGCCGCATGGCGTCTGTTGTATTCGCTCATATAGACGAGGCAGGAGCTTCAGCAGCAAATTTCTGTCACGTAATCGCAAAGTTGCTGCGCATAATCCTAGTCGTCGCCAATGCAGTGGTGTTGCTTCCGTTGATGTTTCAGATTGATACCTCACAACTGTAACTAGTCTTCATTGTCAATTCACGGCATTTGGGAAGTACCCTATTGAAAAAAGACCTTTCAGCCCTGATGTGTTATGGGACCCTACTAGACCTTCAAGACTTCAAACTTCAAGACTTTAGACTTCAAGACTTCAGACTTTAAGACTTCAGACTTTAAGACTTCAGACTTCAGCACTTCAGACATCAAATCTTCAGACTTCAAAACTTCAGACTTCAAAACTTCAGACTTTAGCCCTTCGGCCTAACCCTTAGCCAACATACCTTAGAAATGCAGCTTTCCGGAAAGCCGCGGCGGATCAAAATGTATGTAGGGCGTTCACTCAAACTTGCGCGCAAGCAGCTACAGACAAGTGATCAGACCAAATAAGGACAACAGAGTTGTTTGTCGCAAAAAAATATATTTCGAGGTACTCACAATGCCGCTGGGTAAATTCCTGAGACGTATGGAAGTTCAACTAATAAAACCGAACAGATGCACCGCTCGGAGTGGAACTCAACGTCGACCTCGAGGGCCCGAAACACAAAGAGCGCTTCAAGGGATGGGCGCGATCGGCGCGATGCTACACGGACGAGTCCGTCAAAACCGACCTCGCGGGCCCAAAACACAAAGAGCGCTTCAAGGGATGGGCGCGATGCTACACTGACGAGTCCGTCGACCACGACGCGCGCACAGTAACAGCCGCAGCACGGTGTCGACAAACTTCGGAGCACGAGCAGCGAAGCGCCTCTCCTTTGCACGCTCGGCGACGGCCGAGCTGGCGGCGCTTCGCCGGGCACTGGAATTGGCTGAAGCAGAGAGTGCGCCTGACCGCCTGGTAATCCTGAGCGACTCGAAGGCGGCACTGACCCAGCTCGCCAACCTGGAGCGTGCACCACCGCTCACCAGAGAGTTGGCGAACGCGGCGATCATGTTGCAGCACCAAGGATGGAGAAATGTCTTCCAGTGGCTGCCGGCCCACTGCGGCATTCGAGTGAATGAGAAGCCGGAACGCTTGGCGGCTTCATCCCAGGCCGACGACGCTTGTCCGACCTTCAGCGTGGCTGCGTTCTCGGACGCACGACTCCTGGTGAGTAGGGCCATCCGTGTGTACCACCCAGATATCGAAAACAGCCCCGTGCCGCCCAACTTCCGAAGAACCAGCCGAGGAAAGTCGCCGCAGGAATGCACAGACTTCGTTCGCACAAACAGCGCCTTCACACGAGCTCACCGAGCGCCAACAGCCAACAGGAACAAAGACTTTCCCGCCGACCTCTGACCGTTGCCACTGGTTGCCACCGGCAGCAAATTGACCAATCCGGACGCGGGGATGTTGGGGATGTCACAGCGACTCTAATTTCAAGGCGCCCCTCCCAGTCGGGCGCTGGTAAAAGCAGACTACTTTGCTTTCGGGGCACTCCACATTCCGGATGCCGTGGTCTGCGTTGGGTCTGCGTGGTCAAACCCCTCTCCCAAAGAGAAGGAGGGATCTTGGCAGTGCGGGGGGCGAGTGCGGGGTTGCGGCCGGGACTTGCTTCGGCAGCCCGAAGACACGTTTGGAAGCCGCGATCTTATGCCGGCTAAAATGCCGGCAATTTCTCAATAAATCGCATTTTCAACGCTCCGTTTCTGAAGCAACAACCAAGCGCTGGTGGGCCTTGAATTCGTAAATATTGAAACGCTGTATACACGCAGACGGTGCTAGGAAATGTAAGTAAAAATAAGCAATACGTATAAGTCCGTCTGCTGTCCGTCGCATATGTCACACATTTCGGACCGGCTTGGCTTACTTTTGTTGGGCGGGCGGCTGGGGGGGGGGGGGGGGGGGGCGAGGGGGCGAGATCGTTCGATAAAGCTAGCTCGATAGACTTCTGTCTGTTCTCGATGGGCGGCGATATGTGCGCAACGTTTGCACTCAAATAGTTTCGATCAAAGCAATATTCGCTTGCAACTGCGTCTACAGAATGAACCGGTATAAAGAGCGAGACAACAGGTTTACGCACTCGCGTCACCGAAGCGGTCTGCCGATGAACAGAGCACGTTTACGCACTACCGTCTTGGGATGAATTCTACGAGGTCCTCCTGATAATGTCTGGTGGGTTTCACAGACCCTTTAGAACGGCCCTGAAAGGCCACACAGACCTTTTAGGACGATCCTGAAGGAACGCACACCTCTCAGAAAGATATCTTGATGGACCCCACAGACCTACTAGAGGAGCCTAAAGGGCCCATCAGACATTTCAGGATATCCTAAAAGGCCTCTCAGAGCCTCACAGAAAATCCTAGTGGGCCTCACAGACATTTTTTCAATAGGGTACCTGCAGGCTTGTTCAGCTGCTTTTGTAAATACTCTAAACATTACAGACAGTCGATCGAAAGAACTTGAACTTAAACGAGATGGATGCAAGCGACGCCCGACATGAACATTGACTGAAGGCGACTGTAAACAAAGATATATATTTGTAGTCCTTTCTGTAATCCTATTAATGTATATAACTGTTTTGTTTATTCTGGATCCCTTTGACCAGTTATAACCACGCACAAAAACTGCCACAGTGAGTTTTAGGTGCGCTAAGCTTTAAGAAGCGTGTTTTGAATAAACCGCTCCAATTTCAAGATGTTGAATCGTCGCAGCACATTTCTGGACTTAAGACGTCGGAGGAATCCCATGTGTCATTTTACCTCACTGTCTATCGCTCGGTTGTTCAAACTTATATTGCCCGCCACTGCGCATTTCAAATAGCGCTTATTAAACGCTGCAAGGATAAGTTCCGATGTCTTTGAACTAAATATAATATATTCCAAAAAAAATGTTTAAGAGGTAGAAGAGCATACGTATCACTTGTTTCTTAAAATAAAGGTTTTGTTTTATTGATATTTCAAACATAGATGTTAAAACGCAACGTTTAATTTATCATCATTGCAGAATGATGCACGTTGTTACGCCAAAGCTGGTAATATAATAAAAGAAGTACAAAAGAGGCACTATGGCAGGAAACGAGACACTATTAAACAAGAAATAAGCAATAAAGGGAGATAGATAAACAACCTTATTAAATAGAAACCTCCAAAACGTGAATTATCCTCAAAGTTGTTTTATCATTTTCGAACAAATAAGATAAGAATATAAAAAGTAAAAATTTGCATATTTCAGCTGATCAGGTTGAGGACGAACCTACTTTTAAACGTATCAATTTTCAAGATATACTTTTTTATGCGTTATTTATATTTTGTGTTTTTAATATGAATGAATGGTATTTTGACTACCGGTGAAAAAACGTCAGCAAACATCCTCACACCAAAAAAAAAAAAAATCTACCTCAGGCCAGTGTTGAAATTGGCTAAAATGCCTCAATTTTTATAATAACAGCAAACCGTTCGGAATACTCAAGCATATATTAGAAACGAAGCTATAAAGAAACAAAACAAGCGATCCAAAACACGAAAGTTTATATTTATTCGTCGCGTAAACAAGCAAGAGCGTGTTTTGCCTTCTATCAACAACGTGGTTATAAGCTCAATTACGCTGCAGCACGTTTTCAATACGCTAACAACCTGGGCCGCTCCTCCGGCACGTTCACAGGCACGATGATTAATTCGCGTCACGCAAGTAGCTGCAGGCAAGAGCACAGAGCGTGCGTTGCTTCTGGTGTCTTTCAAAATAAACACGGACTTTCTGAACAAATATCACGCCACATCCCTGCGTATATGACCAACCGGGTTCAATTTGCTCACATTGAAGTTGAAGACATGTTGATGTGATTAGTGTTACCTCGTTATTAAAAAAAACATCTAAAATAAATCTAGTACACACGAAAACCTCTTTTTTGAACAGACAAGTAACCACGTTTCAAAATGTGATATATATATATCACAATTAATTCAGAGATATTGAAAAAACCTGCTCGAAATAGTTCTTCGTTTTGACAGGGTCCGTTTCGAATAAAACGCAATACGACTCCTTACTTGCGGTTATTTTTTTTATTATTTTTGAGTTTTGTAAAAGCAACTACACTAATGAGCGGGGATGCAACAACATTTATTGAAATGAAACATGACAGTATGACAATTATTATTATTAAAAGCAAGACACTGGAAGCCCGCGTTTTTGTTTTGCATGCCACAAAAGAGCACGTGGCCAAATTTGTCGCACTGTTTCAATCTATATTACCTGCATTTCTACGCACGTTAAACTTCTACCGAAACTATGGTAGACCTGGCTAGTTGAAATGAATAAAAAATGAAAGATCCTAGTAAGTGGTTCAGAGCAGCAGCCGCTCTTTCGTTAAACACTGTGATAAATCTGGAGCGTCTACTTTCCCCCAAAACATGTCACCACGCAGTCATTTTTTATTATGTTCACGGAGGGCGAGAGAAGCACGGGCCTACGGGTCTAGCATCTTATTATCACTCTCCAACCAATGCGACTATGTCACTAGCCAGTAAGTCCGCAGATGTACGAAACACAATGCGAGAAGCATTAGGATATCACGCAAAGCGCTGCGTTGCTTATGGTGTCAATCTCTGTAGGTCTAAACTTGTTTTCAAACTCGTTATTCTAAGAGCGAATTCCACAGACTAGAGCGACTGGCTTTCCCATGTGATTTGCCGGAGAAATGACTCTCCAGATTTCTAAGGTTCCAATCGCGCGATGCGTCTTTTCGGTGAATCTGTGTTTCCCTTCACCTTAAGTCTAGGCACAACCGACGCTACCAGATGAAAGGACGGGTCGTACAGCGACAAGAGCGCCCTCTCGCGACATTTGTCATGTTCGTTATTTCAATCATCGCTGAACTAGTCATAAACAAAAAAAGCCTTGTGATTTTTCAGATTTGACGTGGCGTGATTGCTCCGCGTAGCGTCACCTGCTCCTGGACTCTAGCTGAATTCTATATAGTGTCGTCAAACTAGATCTTGCAAAACAGATGCACCGTTTGAACGAGACGCCGGTGAAGTGCGAACATCGTGTAACAAAGAGAAAGTTCGTCTGATTCTTTTGCAGGAGTTGCGTTGACGTCAGAAAGACGCCGAACTCTGATTGGCTCAGATTGGAAGGATAGTGGGTAGACCTCAAAGCAAGCTGCCTGAAGGTCTACCCACTATACTTCATTCAGATCCAATCAAAGTTCGGCGTTCTGATGTCACCACAACCCCTGCAAAAGAAGCTGACGAGCTTGTTCTCCGCATTAACTTTGCGGCTGTCCACAGTTCGGTCGTTGACGGGGGATGCGCTGGGCGTAAAGAAGACGTACTCCATTGGTGACCAGCGCAGAACGAACGTTTAATTACGAAAGCTCAAAGATGTAATCTACGGTCACGTCTTCTGAGGTAGTCACAGGACGTTATCGAGTTGAAAACTAACCAAGCGCTAGGGTGATGACAACACAACAACGAGAGTTGAAACAATAAAAATACATGTATTCTTTTCGTAATATTCAAGTGTTTGAATTCAGTTGCGGATGCGCGTTGACCGTTGAATGACTGGTTCGTCTTGCCACTTTCATACTTCTGGCTCTCACTCTCTGCGGCTCTTGGTCGTCCGGCTCCGTGACGTCTTAACATTCCTACAGATTTCAGGGAGTCTGTCTTCCGAACCGTCCGTCGTCTTGCCTTGTGTACCACGGACGTGGTTCATTTGCTGACTAACTATTTTTTCCGGAGTTGCTATGATTAGCTTTATTGGTTCTAATGTTGTCTTTGGATGCTGCGGGTTACTATTTCTCGCCTTATTCGAAGTTACGCACCCAGACAGGAGCAGCTAAGTTCCAGGACTTATGTGGCTCCTGCACATTGCCAGATATAGGTTGAGACGGCACGCACACGTCTGGCGCGAAAACATTTTATATCTGATGAGTAGTTTTCCTTTGGCGGGGGTGTTAGGGCGAGCTGTGAATGTGGCACACATTATTTCTTTTCAAGAAATCAGCGTAAATCTGGAAACCTCCAAAGTGCGGACTAGTGCAATTCGGTTTATTTTCAGGCATGATACATTTTTTGTACCAGCACCTGCTAAAATACCTATCATCACTAATTTACTGTGGTCTCTGCCGGGTTCGATCGCATGACACATGTTTCAAATTATTTGGAGTGGGAGTGAACGACAGAAGCAACACTATGTTCTCAATCGGTCCCGCCAAATCTATGTGTACATCTTGTCTATCTTTGTTCTGTTTCGTGCCAATTAACGGGTGGGCGCTCTAGAGGCAGAGGGGACGCTTGTACGCATTCATCACAACTCCGACTCACTTGTTCCACTTTTCCGTAAAGCCCTGGCCACCAGAACAAGCAGTTCTATTTATGCGGATATTCCTGCTGTGAGTCTTAGACACGCCAACATGCCCCGGCGTGTCTTAGTAGGAATAATGATGCACCGACCCCAGTACAGCAGTGCATGACCGGTGGAATTCGGCTGCCAATAGGGCAGCCGTTCTGTTGTACTTCATGACATTAGCCAAATAAGTCGAGTGACCTTCAACTTTTAGGTCGTGGGTCCGTGTTTGTCTACGCTCCCGTATTTGAGTGCTCTCGTAGCTGCCGCTAGAAACATTAAACTGAAGTGATAAATGTACGTGCCAACTGGCCACAATTCGTTCCCAAAACGTCGAAGCAAAAAAAAAAAAAAAACGAGGGCTGAGCGTCGTAGATATATGTGTTATTATATATAAAATTGCCAAGAAAAAAAAAGTTGTCAAGACGCATTGACATGATTCTGGACTTAAAACAATCTAGATAATTACCAAATGAGCAAAGTTCAGAGGAAAACTAATATATTACAAAACAGTAGAGGCTTGACGGGTCGGTCAAGCCTCTACTGGCTTCGACCGACCCGTCACCTTATAGTGCTATGAAAATGTCTAAATAAATGAAATGAAATGAAATGAAAAATTGCAATGAACCACTCAGCTTGCAGTAATTAGTTTTTAGGGTTCATATTTTGGAATATTAATTAATTCATAGATATAAAACAATATATTGGCAGAAGACGTTTACCATAGAAGATGGACTCTCGGTTTAGTTTATTCGTAAAATACACATAAAAATCAATTATAAACCTAAAAATCAATTACGAAGTAAATAAATGTTGCCATTATTTTCCAAGGATTTGCCAATTTATAGTGATTTTTTAAAGATGACATACTAAGTTTTGTTTGTACTATCTTTATGTTAAATTTCTATTCGAAATGAATCGCTGTTAGAAATATTCTACCAGGCTTCAGGAACTCACGATCCTTAAGCTAAACCGGTGACATTATTATGAACTTAAAAGCTGGAGCTATTTGGTGGTTGTTCTATAGGCTGGTCAAAAACAGAGCAAAAAAATAGGTAAAAAAAGAATCATTAACATCTTGATCTTTTGTGATGTTCACATTTAGTCCTTTAGTCATGTATGTTCCGCTTCTGACCTTCTCGTTTGCGCTGTCTTCTATCAGCACGTAGAAATGGGCGACAGGTCAAGGGTTCAAGCGAAGCCCCTTCCACACCTTTCACTTTAGCTGAGCGAACGGAGGAGAGAGGCCGCGCCTTCTCTCCTGCGCTCGTACTGATAAAGTAGACGAGAAAGTTGAGGAGCTTCCCTAAATCCTAACCTGTCCCGACTATAGTGTAAACATTATCATGTATATTTATATTTGTTGGAAGTCTAAAACACTGAATGTTTTATCATGATTGTGAAACAGGTAGTTTGGTTTTTTAGTGTGCTCGCTTTTAATCTCAGTAATGGAACTCATTTATTGCACTTAGCATGTATAGCAGCGGCTTCAAAAATGAACAAACAGATGCCTCGCTCTATTTTGATGTCTGACTATCAGAAAGCTCCTACAACTTTTTCCGAAAGACTCTCGACTAAAAGTTCTGCCCAAAATGTTTGAACTTAAAAACGAATTTCTTTTTTTTTTAAATCTCACGTGCAATGGGTGACAATAAGTCTGGATGATATCAGTTCAACATACATGTTCCTTGACGAGAGGACGTCCAGCAAAATACATGTAAATCACAAAATAGAGCCGGTAAAGACATGTGATATGTGAAAGATAAGTAGAAGTGGCGTTACGAGTATAACAGCAGGAGGCGAAAATGCATTGAATTTTATGTCTCCCCAAAGGACTGCAGCCTCTGAAAAGAGTGCCTAAGAATGTTAAACAGACGCGTACAAATCGTCAGGAAAAAGTGCGCTTTTTCGATTCGCCTTTAACTAGTTTGTAGATATTGCAACCAATAATGATAAGCTTGAAGTATTTTTAATCCCTGTCTATTACTTAAAAGTGGATGCGCGGTGATTGGCAAATCAACTAGGAGACACTATTCGCCCTTCTTTTGGGTCTAAGTTACGGTATCACTTCAAACGATTTTGTGACATCGACCCCCGACTCCAGTTTAGTATACAGCGATGGCTCAACCGACGCATTCAAACCACACTCCACCACAGACGCCCTCATGTCTCGTACACTAACATGTTCCTTCATATGATCGACAGGACACCATCACCACTTAGCCAAACGTTCTGGTTGAAGGCGAACATAACCCCCTATGTGAGGGCACCATGCCATAAAAAACGAGCTTCCATGGCTCATGTAGCAAATAAGTCGGGAGAATAATTATCCATTCAACTGCTCCTCGGCCGATGACAAAAAAATTTAGAAGCTGAGGTGGGTAACAATGCAGTGACTAAATATTTAGAGGCAACAATGCTAGACAGCGCGCTTTAAAAGAGAAAAACAAGGCCTAAAAAGTTAACGTAACTTACATTCCTCTTTTCTTTATTGTTTTTTTTTCTTTCCTCTAAGGACGCATAATTTGTAACAAATTTTTCTGACATTGGTTTTATGTGTGAAGTCTATAATTATATATAT
>JAZHYW010000928.1:0-41387 GCA_037355805.1 Ixodes ricinus
TAGAGTTCCATCTAAACTGCTAATGTCCCGACTCCGAAGTCATCTTTCTAGGGCTTAATGAGTGTCGATTAAACACGCATGTATCACTAGGGCACGTGCTAACCTAACCACCCATCCACACCGCTTTGTGACGACAGTACGCGGCGGCTCATTACAAAAATGTTAATTCACCTCGCCTACCTGTACACGCCGCTTCACTGCGGCGGTGCCCCCGTCTTTCAGTTTATATAAGTTCATAGTTCTGTCTGGACGTAACTTAACACAGTTTACTAACGTTCGTTGAGTATGGAACGAACTTCAGTGGTGACTACCGTTCCGTCTGGACGGAACTCTAGACACTTCCTTCTTGAAATCCTGATCGAGAGAACGTGACGGTGATGCCAGGTAAAAACATACTGAGATATTTCTTTTCTCCTCAACTCGTATAACGATAAAATACATGCAAAAAGGTGGTCGGCATAGTACAGAGTATCATTATCTAGCGTAAAAGCGATCTGCTAAAACTGTACTTACGCCCCGCGTTTAAAACACTGCCCGCCCTTTCTCCCCTCAGATATGATAATAGTTGGTTTTAGTATTGCATATACGAGCGAACGCAAGCGCTGTGCGTTTGCGTTAGCGTTGCGTGTTCCACACTGCGCGAGCGCGCAGCCTAAACTGCGCCCTTGGATTGGCGCATGGCGACTTCGCGCATGCGCAGCGTGGAGAACGCAACGCTAACGCACAGCGCTTACGTTTGCTCGTATACGCAATACTAAAACTCACTAATAATATGGAGTTTTCGTAGATCGTGTTTCCCCCTCTGCTAAGCCTTCCGCAACGAAGAATCCGCTACTGCGCCTGCGAGCCGATGGCCTTGTCTGTAGACTAGTTCCGGTTATCGTAGCGGGTCGGGGAGAACGCTGCGGGAAGGTAAAAACGATCTACGAAAACTCACCAGTATCTGCACAGTGACCCTACCTTAACGCAACTGTCAGTTGCACCATTTGCTCAATAAACGTTTTACATATAAGAACTATGAAGCTGGGTTCTTACCGGAAAGGCCCATTACTACAGCAGGGAAGGCGCCCCTGTCCTGCCACAGCACGTGGACGATGGCTCCCACGGCTAAGGGCGCTGCCGACTCGCACAACTCCTCTATGTACACGTCGCCGACAACATCGTACTTGTTCTCCTCTTCGAAATATACAAGCACAAACTCGCCGTCGTTGCCGTCGTTGCGTTCAGTCATTGCGTTGCGTGCAGTTACAGGTGACAGAGAACGGTAAACTGGGGTAAACACACAAAATCTTACGATTGCTCAACGGATTGGATTGGCTGGTATCTTTTCACATTAAAACATTTTTCTGCTTGACCGATAAAAACGCACAAAAAGAAAAGCCGAGAAATGTATTTACTTATTAGTAATTTAGTTCGACTAAATAAATTTCACACTGTGTTATACTTCGTGCTTTTCGTCACGAGTAATTTTTTTGTTTTGCAATTTGGGTTTCAAGGTACCGGGGTAAAAGTAAAAAAGAATCCAGGGTGCGCCACGGTCGATCCGCCATTTTAAAGGTGATATTTTGCTGTCTGCCGTACATTCGACCTACCAATTATGGCTACAAAGTCCTTGTTGACTTGTTGTAGAAAGCAAAACAGATGTTCAACGCGATATTCTTTACGTGCACGCGTGAAGAGGAGTCGTCACGACACCTGAGGCAGCATTTCAAGATCTGAACGCGGAACGTTTCGTTCATTCCGGCGATGGTTCATTATGCCGTGTAAGCGTTGCAACTGCACCAAGAGAGCTCGAAACGATTAAAACTCTACGAGTAGAATTCTTCTCCACCCCCAAAGTTCCTGAAAATCAGCGTGCGAAGGCGGCAGCCCTCACCGCAGTCACAATTTCGTAGAATTAGGCACGTCGACTTAGACGATCCTCCCGTCATCTGCTGGTCGTATGGCTAGCGCGTGCCTTTTATTGCGACTTTGATATTATTTATTGCACTTGGGAGGCAGAAATGTACAGGCGTGCTCGTGTTGGGGGAAGGCTGACGCCCATGCAACTATAGTGTGCCCACAGCAGTTTCAAGGAAAATAAAAAATCCATTATGTGAAACTTTTTTTTTTTTGACAATTAACAACAGTCAGATGCGCCACAACGAACGGAGAACGCCTGAATATGACGATGCCTGCTCTCTGCGAGGTCGGTACACCGTTTTATGCGCAGCGTCGTCTGCTACTCGCGGCGATGGTTGCGTCGCCTTTCTCTCGGCTTTCAGAAATCCATTGTTGTCTCGCGAACGAGACTGGGCGTTCGAGGAAAGTGAAAGAAAATACCAAAAAGCGTACGTACTTTATTTATTGACTAACAACCACGAGACACGTTTCAAAAAGCAAAGAACTCGCGGCCGAGGCGTTTCCCACCGAGATCCGCTTGCTCGCCGCATTTGGATGGTGGATATAGGCTGTTGCTTTTATATGGGCGGTAGCTTACGCCACCCAGCCTTGAATTATTTAATTAAAAACATTTTTTTATATTTATTTTCTACCATACTACTTCTCTCTTTACATCCCTGCAACTATCACCCGGCGGGTAGAGTACTTTCCAGGAAGAGCTTCGCGCCGGCTGCTCTTGTTGCCAGCAAACGAGGCGAAATTCCAACGCAATTAACCAGCCACCAACCAATTCAAGAACAAAATAAATCTTTAAAAAGTCAATAAGTAGAGTTATATTTTGTATAAATAAAAAAATGCATTACCGACTTTATTATTTATGAATCAACACTGCTCCTAATAAAACACTGAAAATTCCCTCTGGATTGACTCGGCTACACGTGGTTTGGCGCAGCCGGCTGTGGCTGACGAGGCGGGCGGGCGACGGGCGTCGAAAGAGGCCTTGGCGTGGAAGCGTTTACGCGTGGTCGAACGGCACGGATTTGCCACTGTTTGTGGCTCTACTAAAGGTCGAGTTACCCGTGTTGGCATCCTGGTACTTGGGTCATACTGCACAGCCTTTCAGAATGAACAGGCAGAAGCGCGGTCCCTACAAGAAGTATTTGACAAGCAGCAGCGAAGTCGTAAGTACTGTACCTGCGTCACTCTTTGTCACGACCACTCAAGCGGATCGTTCAAGCGCCGTCCGAATCCTTTCGATACGCGCCGCCACGGGAGGAAAGAAAGAGTCTGCCGCTTCTGTAGGCCGAACCTACTGTATGGATGATTCAAATTTTTTCGACGTTCCAATCACTCCCGGCAGCGCGACAATTTAGGGGCAAGGTTAGAAAGATTTTCATTTCTAGTTAGACTTTAAAGGTTCACCGCTGCTTTGTTCTATCGAGAAGGGGGGTTAGGCCTTGGCTTAGGCTAGTGTACTGTTACTACTGCACAGACTCGTCAAGCTGCTCTATAGCAGCTTTTTTCCTCGATCTCCCCCATCTTTGATGGAAATAAAGGCAATTATTATTATTATTATATTCGTAGCACCAGGCTACACGTAGATTTTTCGTCAGCGTATAGGAAATGATGCCTTGCTGTGGCAGACAGCTTACGCTGTACAAATGTGTAATATTTTTGCAAGTAATTATATTCAGGAATCTTTTCGGCAAACTTATCCAAATTGACAGTTACGATTTCTGCTCAGTCCCAGTACGCATGGTACTCGCATACATTGACTGCAGCTGGCATGATGTAGACACGAAGAATGAGTGCTGCTAGCAATTTTGATCCGAGCTATCAGCTGGCATTTTTTTCCAGGCCTATTTTGCCATCTGCTGGCACAGTAACAACCCCAAAAATATGCCAGCAGTAGTCGCATGATTAATGCCAGCCATCGTAGAACCACTGCCGGCAATTTTTTTCTCTCTGGCTGCCATACCCTATAAACATATGTATATAATGCCGACAATATAGTGACGTGTTTGCAGCCAGCAAGTGTGAGGAAACTGCCAGCATTTGTCCGCCCAGACAACTCTGCCAGCTGCCGGCAAAATATAGGCTCGTCTTTCTTTCCCGAAATTCAAACGAAGTGAACGTCTCGAGAGCAAGCTACTTGTTTTGTACTTGTCATGCGTCTGCACAGGTTATACAAGCAAAAGAAAGTGGAACTGTTTACAAGACGCAAATTAAATCTGGATATTCAACACAGATATAAAAAAAGTCCTGGCCCAGCATACTAACCGCTGCACCATCTGAGCTCATTGTTGCTGAGTTCTTGGTGATAGCTAAGTTGGAGCACGGATATCTACCGAATGTCGCCTCTGCTAGCATGAAATTATGCAACTGCATTTCAAAGGCTCATTTTTTTAGATATGTTTGAAATTGCAGTACTCGTAATAAAAGAAACATGTTTTTTTTTTTTCCAACTTGATAGGTCCCACGACGAACCCAAGCTCGGTGGGACCAGCTTTCTGAAGATGCAGGCTGTTCCGAACCTCCGAACAGCGCAAGCCCTGATCAGCTTGCAAGCAGCCCAATTCCTCTTCGACAAGAGGGTGGTTTAGAGGATGCAAGTGATGCCGAAGAAGAGAGGAGCTTCTGCTCGGACATCAGTGTTTCAAGTTCTGATGAAGCCGATGATGGAGACAGTACCTCCTCCGGTGAACAATACCCAGGTGACAGCTGTGTACAGGAAGGTTTGGCCCACACTCCCTTTTTGATGGGTGTTCTATGTCTTGCATTGAAGTTTGTGTCATCCTGATGAACTTGTTCTTCAAATTCAACCTCACGCGAGAGTTTCTTTCAGCTTTGTTATTTGCTCTCAACTCATTTCTGCCCCGCCCACATTCTCTTCCGTCAACGACATACAGTTTTTTCAAGCTCCTTTCGAAGTATCGATCTGGTGATCCAGCAAAAGAACATTTCTTTTGCAAGAATTGCCACACCTCTGTTTCTGCTGGAATCGCATGCTGTCCATTGTGCACCAAATCACTTATCAACTGCGGCAGATTTTTACAGATAGAGTTAGCTCCAACGCTGCGCTCATTCTTAGAGGAATGGCACACACAGATACGTACCACGCTAGTGAAAAAAGTCATTTGTATGAGAAATTTCTCATGTCCAATAAACACATATGAATCATACAAGATATATAAGAACATATAAGAACCATATAAGAACTATATAAGAATTATATAAGATATATAAGAACCATATAAGAAACTTATAAGAAACTTCTCAGAAGTTTCTTATATGGTGCTTGTATGTTCTTATATATCTTATATAGTTCTTATATAGTTCTTATATGGTTCTTATATGGTTCTTATATGTTCTTATATATCTTGCATGATTCATATGTGTTTATTGGACACGAGAATTTCTCATACAAATAGGACACCGGGGGACATCTTATCACGCCAGTCGGAAGATGCACTGCACGCGTCAAGATTCATGGCGGGATCTGTCCGTCAAACTTCGTCGTTCTATGAGACTGTGCGAGAGACCTGACCTCAGAATAGACTTATCGTGCGAATTCGGCGCCGTCATTGACCTAGAGGCCAACGAGTTGAGGCTGTGGAAACCTGTCGTAATACTCGAGGATCAGAAAACTACAGCAGCCACGTCAGCTACAGTGCTCATACTACTCCGACCAAGTGAACTTGCCACAACGCTCGAGTGTACTTGTGACTGTCGGAATCCGAAAAAGACATCTGCGAAAAAGTTATTCTGAAGGTAGCATTCAACTGCTCCTGGGAAGAGGGATCGGAGACTGAAGAGGCATCGCGAAGCTCCAGGAGGGACGCACTGCTGTCCTTGTAACGAACTTCCGACAAGACGCTCAGCACCTTACGAAAGGCATCGCCGCGAGACCCCTCAAGAAATTCTAGGACAGAACCGCAATCTCCGGAATCTCTGAAGACTAACCTTCACTGCAACGCGATACAGCGTCATCCTTAGAGCTAGACATCGACCCAACCTTCCCCCTTCCCCAGCGACGACAGCTGACTGACATGCTCGCTCGAGTTCAATGAGTGCTTCGCCACGTCATCAAAGGTTCTTCAGACGACGGTTGCGAAGCATCGAATGGTTACTGATGCCGACGCACTTCTTCTGCAGCGGGTACTGTATTGAGTTTCGGAAGAAAAAAAGAAGTCATCCAGAAGTAGGTTCAAGAAATGCTCGACGACGAAAACATCCAGGTCTCAAACAGTCGGTGGGCTTCACCGGTGAGTCCTGGTGAAAAATAAAGACGGAACTCTTCGGTTCTTCGTGGACTATCGTCGACTGAACGCCGTAACGAAAAAGGACGACTACCTGTTGCCATGCCTCGAAGACACTATAAACGAGCTGTGTCCCGCCGGAAACGTTTCGTCGATGGACCTGAAGAGTGGGTACTGGACGATCGAGGGCGACGAACGGGATGGTGGAAGACCGCCTTCGTCACGCCTGGAGGACTGTGCGAATTCAAAGTGATGCCATTCGCACGGTACACAGCACAGGCGACCTTCCAGCGCGTTATGGACACCGTCCTTTCGAGGCTGAGAATGGCAAAGCTGTCTCGTCACCTCGACGACGTCGTGGTATTCGCAAGCGACTTCGACGAGCACCTGAGGCGCCTGCGAGCTGTGCTACAAGCTAGTCAGAATGCTGGACTGGCAAAGCCGCCAAAATTTCGGTCTGCTTACGGCAAGCTCAAATTGTGGGTCATGTGGTGAGGTGCTCAGGTGTAAGCCTGACCTCCAAAAAGCATCCGATATCGACGAATTTCTGAAGCCATCAGACAAGAAAGCCGTAAGAAGGTTTCTTGGACAGTGCGCTTACTACAGACGTTTTGTTCGCAATTTTGAGTAGATTTCTGCACCGCTCACGTATCTGACTAAGGACATGAACTTTCAGTAGGGTAGGAGCAGAACAAGCGTTCAACGAACTGAAGGAAAGAGTCCAGTCGCCCTCTATCCTACGACGCTTCGATCCATCAGAAGAAACGGAAGTCCACACGGACGCCAGCAACACCGGACTCAGAGCCGTACTTGTCCAAATACGAGACGGAGCAGAGAAGGGTGATCGATTACGTAATCCGGACACTGTCTCTAAGGCAGAGAAAAAAGAGCTCGACAACCTACGAGGAATGTCTCTCTGTATTTTGGCCGTTAACCAAGTTCGCCTACGTACCAGTACGGGATCCCGTTGCAGCGTTGTCACAGACCACCACGCTCTCTGTTGGCTCGCTAACATCAAGGACCACGTCAGGACGCCTCTATCACCTGGAGTCTTCGACCGCAATAATTCTACGTAACCATTGTACATAAATGTGGCCGCAAGCATAATGAGCCCAATTGTTTGTCTAGGGCCCCAGTCGAATCTCCTCTCGACAGCACCGACGACGACGATGACGCCCGTTTTCTCGGAGCCAGTTAAAGAAGATACCGACATGGGAATACTTCGACGAGACGACCCGGATGTTCGCGCCGTGATCGACCACACTGAACGACAAGGAAGTTCTGTTGCTCGAGTCTTGGCCCGAGACTTGTAACTGGTTGTTCCTGTCAGTTTGCGAGAAGAAATCTTTCCAGAATGCCACGACGACACCGACGGCTGGGAACCCTGGCCGCGCAGCAGGACGCTCGCCTGCATTCGTGACAAGCAGGGTTGTAAAAGTTACTTCAAAAAATGTACCTAAGATACAGTTACAGTTACTCATACGAAAAGGTACCTAAGTACGTACCTAGGTACTGGCTTAAAAAGTACCCAGGTACTGGTACAGTTACTTTAAAGATACTTTATTTTCCCCCAATTTAGTGAATGTATATTGGAAGTAAAGCTTTTTATACTAAGGATAAACATAAAAACGAGTTCGATAAAAGTGCTTTATTAGTGTCATTGCGAGAAATAAGAAAAACCGTATTCACATGAGCCGGTGCTAACTTCGAAGCGCCCAGAATACGTCGGCCGCATGAAAGACGCATGAGTCGAGAGCATATGCACCTAACCTTTGCGAAATCGAGCGAAGCTGCTACAAGCTTCCTCGTTTTTATTTTTTTCTTCTTCTTTCACTTGTTTGAAGAAAAATAAGTTTTTTTTTCGGAACTTTCTTAGTTTTGCTAACCGCCAAATCTGAGTCCGATTTATTGAGTGGAAACTGCAGTATATCCGCTGTGTTACATTTCTTTATGGTTGTAATTATAATTCATTTTCTTTTATATTTTCTATTGTATTTAGGGCAGAAGAGAGCCACCACCAGGACAAGATACAGGCAACAAAAACGGTGCACATCTTTCAAGTTATCTCATCCCTTGTATAGCTGTCAGAGGAGCTTCACACACGCAATGAAGTCGATTTCGGCTTGAGATGAAGGAAGCAGGTCGCTACTTTCCCTAAACGTAGTTCCGAAGCGATTCGATAAATTGGTGTCGCTTGAGCGGCATCGCTAATCCACCGTTCGCTCAAATGAACACCGCCATTCGCTAAAGCGTCGTTCGATGAAAAATTATGGACGGGGCTTCGTTCGCTAAAACGTCATTCAATCAAGTCAGTGCCTCCCAGGTCGTACCAAACTCACCGTCTTTCACGGCACATGGTAGTGTGTTAATACTTCAAGATTATTGGTTTCGATCGTTTTGATGAAGTGAATAAAAAGTACCTGTAAAAAGTAACTTCACTTAGTTACAAGTTACTGAAAAATGTACCTAAAACACAAATACAGATACCGAGAAATAAAAGTACCTAGGTTTGTACCTCAGGTGCAACAAAAGTACCTAGATACCGATTTCCAGTTACTTGTACCTAGGTACTTTACAACCCTGGTGACAAGTACTACTAGTCGAGACTCCCGAAAACCGTCCACCTGGGTACAATGCACGGTCGTGCCAAGGAGTGCCCAGCAACAACGTAAGGAAGCCTCCGACAGAAGCCGGCAGGACTCCTGCAGCCGATATGTGCCCCTGACTACGCACTGCCAGCAGGTCAGAATGAATTAGCTTGGGCCGTTTCCCGCATCGACGCAAGGAAACCGGAGGATTATCGTCGTCACCTATTACCTGGACACGATACGCCGTGACGAAAGCCCCAGCACCTCCGGAAACAGCGGTGGAAGTCGCAACAAGTTTTTCATCAAGTCCATTCTCCTTCGACACAGCGCACCTTCGGATTGCTAATCACAGGACGGAGGGTCATCTTTCATCGCACAGCTGACTCAACGAGGTTCTTTTTTTTGGCTCAGCCAAGCCAGCCATCGACAAACCACCGCTTATCATCTGCAGGCACAACGGGCAAGCATGGAGCAGCTCCAGCAGGAACAATCGCCGGCGTGATCTTCGTACATCACGACGTCGAGCATAAGACGTGGGACGAGCGTGTTGCTGCGCACGTTACGTTTGCGTACAACACAACGGTCCAAGAAACCACGGGAATGATGCCGTTCCAACTGGCACACGGCCGGACGGGTTACCACGATGCTTCGCGTGCCAGGCCGCCTCACGTGCCAACCGACGATGGCAACGACGACGCTCAACTGATCTCCTCAACGCGCGAAGGAAGCTCGTCCACTGGCAAGAATCAAAATTCAAGACCAACAGCGAGTCGACGTACGCCGGTATCGCCTTCGTCACCGGGACGTCCGCTCTCAGCCAGGAGACCATGTATGGGTGTGGACACTGATACGGCGATGCGAAGTCTCAGCGAAAAGCTTCTGGACCGCTATTTCGCACCCTAAAAGATCATCCGAGTCATCGGCGATCTCCAGCTAGGAAGTTCTTCCTGGCGGGACGCGAACATCTGCAAGACGCCAGCCACGACCTGAGGTGGTGCACGCCTTTCGGCTCTAGCCGTATTACGAACGATAGGACTCTTGGACTCTCGTCAAAAGAGTGAACTCTGAATATGTGAAAATGCTCGTGAATCTGCTGTCCTTTCGCTGTGGATTTGTGTTTTAGTTTTGTGCTGCATCGAGACAATGCCTTTTTAAGGAGAGTTTTCTGCCGCGTGCGCAGCTGACTCAGCAGGCAGCGCTGCGTGGCCTAACGGTGCATCGCGCTTGCGTTCCACGCAAAAAGCTAAGGTCCGATGCGTGGCCCCGGGTAGATCTTTTGTTAACTCGTAATGCAACGTTCTGGCGGATTCGAGAACCCATGTTGCTTATTCGAGGTTACCCCGGAACGTTTTACGCGCCGAAGCTTCTATGCCGATTGTTCCAGAAGCCCACGCGTGTATTGCAAGGGGCTCCGCGCGGCGAGCCGAAGTCAATCTCACCCCAGCGTCTCGACCCTGCCGTTACGCCGCCGTCATGCCCTGCGACGCCTGCAACGTGTTCTATTCTGTTTCGGTCAAAAGTTCGCCCTACGTAAACGTTTAGTTTGGCTTTAGTCTTAATCGCCCCATCGTCATTCGTGACTATATCTCGTTCAGCAAAGCCTATCATTTTATTTAACTCATTGATTGTATGGCTCTTTGTAGTGACCATTTTATGCAAAAGAGCAGTTATGTCAACTTTAACTGTATTCTCTCAAAGCTGAGGAAGAAACCCAGGATTATTTTTCTTAATTGCATTCTGCATGTTTAGACAATGGGAAGTTAGTAGCGATACACATCCACGTGCCGGTAACGGTTCTCATTCAGTTAGATGCGGGCAGGGGTGGATTGAACTCATGATTCCTATGTTCAGCAGTGCAAGCTTTCGCTCCACATGCTCCAAGCTGTGATACGTTAACGAAATCGTCCACGAGATCCTTGCCTGTAGAAACTTTGCCTTTGTTATTTACGTAATGTTTTCTTTATTGATTTACGCGTCCACCTGCTGTGTCTCGTTCATTAAATGGCACTATCATAGTTTTGCTATAGTTTTCATTGAGTTCAGGCATGTCTCATCCCCTGTTCAAGTGGTTTGTTCCTCGCACACCTTCTATGGAGCTTGCAGCGCCACCCAGAGTAAAGTCAACACCACGCTCGACTATACGAGGTTTGCTCTAGCTGCCTTTTCATGACACACTACCACAGTGCCAACGTAGCAATCGGGCGTCAAGTTTGCAGCTGACCGCGCACGGATACAGTAATTGAACAGACGTCCCCCAGCCTAACCCTGGTCGTGGTGTTCAAACACTCTTTTATGCTCGCACTAGTTAATAGGTGTGGTGCCACATAAGAATTCCAGTGCATATGCCCTGCGGGCTTGTATAGTTAGGTATACTGTTAGGACACACTTCACCGCCTAAACAACTCGAGGCTGCCCTCTCAAGGAATGGCTGCACTATTGCAATATTTGTTCTAAGCTAAAGTTTTTTATGTGCGGTCGCAACTGCAAGATATGATCTTCAGACATCCTCAAGTACACTTTTATTTAAAGCGAATGTGCACTGAACAACTCACTGGAAAGTTTTGAGTCTGAACATGGCAAAATGTAATTACTATTTAGGAAATTACCAGAATCCCCCCCCCTTTAACTTTCGTATCTTCTCCCTCTGTTTGTGTGAAGACAAAACTTGAATTGTTCGCAAGCAAACGTTTTTCGCAACTAGAAAAGGAAGAAAAGCAAGTTGGTCTTGCTGCTTTCGCAAGCTTCACTCGAAGAACGGACCACCAGCATAGTTCCGAACACTGTTCGTCCAGCTTGGACCTGAGTAGAACAATAACATTGCGACAATCTGTGGTTACCAACTAACTGACAACCGGCGGATGTTTTTTGGTTCAATTGAAATGAAATGTTTATGGCCATGGCATGTGGGATCACGGTATAATAATCGTCGCCCGATCAGGTCTGTGTTTCGCTCGTCTCCCAAGGAGTAGCACAACACAACCAGAAGACAGCAAATTGGTTTACTGTACTTCCCGGTTGCCTTTCCTCGAGAGAGCCAGTCCGGTACCGGCGACTCTGTGTGCCGTCCGTTGTTCAGAGCTGTAGTCGGAGCCCGGGTCCAGGCCTGTGTGTCGTCCTTCCCACGCCAGCGTTGCGTTGGCCAGCGGTTCCGAGCTATCATAGCCCGAGGTCTCGCCGCAGAAGCACCACAGGAATCGTCATGGCCTAGACCGGTATGGCCAGGGCTCGCCGTTTCCGCCGGTCCTGGTCGGAACGTCGCTGCATGGACCGCTCCGGGGATCGCCATGGGTCAGACCGGCTCCATCGTTCCTGCCTGGCCCCAGCATCGCGCAGCACGCTCTGTCTGGCGCCAGCTCGTGTTTCTTTGGCCGACCATTTCTCACATGCCCTCCGCCCCGTCGTCTTCTACCCCCGTCTCCCACAAGCGTAAGGTTGTCTTGCTTCTGCCAAGGTTGCATCTGGAGCCAAAACGTTGCCGGTGGCTTGACCGTTCGGTGACCTAAGCTAAGAAGAACACGTTCTGCCTTCAGTGCCTACTGGAAGCACGAACAAATTAGCTTCGGCCCACTCCCACTCTCTGTCGACGGTGTCCACGGGGTCCGGAGTCAGTAGGTGAGGCTAGCTTCGACACTCGGCAATGGGAGGGGGGGGGGAGACTGGTGGAGCGGGAAGATCTGGGGAGGGCGGCTCCTTCTGCAGGCGTGCCAAGTCGTGCAGTGCAGGTCCAGCAGTGATAAATCGCAGCTGATCGTTTAGGCTTGTGCTGTAACCTCATGTCGAGGCATGGAAAACGCCTAGGCCTGCTGCACCGAATTCCTAGTTCGGAAGCCGGCCTTTTCAACACGAGACAAGAATAAAAAACCATAAACATCATTATTTCTACTAGTGCTTACAGTATTGTTACTCACCACTGGAACAACGAAGCACAGTAATTGTTTAAGTATAACATGTGGAACTGGTTGCTAGGACTACGGCTCTGATTACCGCTCTTGACAGAAACCGCTGTGTAGGATAAAGGTGTTCAGATGTAGACGAAAGCTCTCGGTCGTGGGCGGATAATGTCCCCCCCCCCCCATTAAGCTTCATAGAATCGATTTTAGATTGCTGCAGGCGTCAGTCCGGTTCCATTCATTACACTCTCTTGCTTGCCTTAGGCTATCACTTTGCGGATTGTGTGGTATCGAGTGTGTTTCCTACATTATTGTATGCATTTGTGTGGACTCGTAAACCGCAGCCTCTACAACCTCGTTAAATTTTGTTATATGTGGAGATAGCAATTTCGGATTTCGTATGATACACGACAGCCTATTCATTGCATTGCTTTAGAGCAGCTGACACAGAGTGAAGAAACAAAAAATGAAAGCCGTTTACAACTCCCTTTAACGCCGAATTAGAGGCGCAGCTCTTGAGGAGGAGGGGAGGCGTACTGAGGCGAGGATATATACCCCTCCTCCCTCCTCCTCACCTCCTTAGCCTGTCTGCTACTCCTCCTCTGAAGCGGGGTCGCCGTCGCCTCACGAGGGTCATGTGACCTCACGGGTGGTCACGTGACGATTGCGATGACGATGATGTCATCACGATGACGTCACCGTCATTGTCATCGTGACTGACTTCATCATCACCGATGACGTCATCGTCATCGTTATTGTCATAGTCGACGTTACCAGTGACGTCACTAATGACGTCATCGTCATCGTCACTGATGAATTCATCATCACTGATGACGTCATCGTCATCGTCACTTATTATGTCATCAGTGACGTCACCAGTTACGTCACGCATCCCATAATGCACCGCGCGCTTACGCCGACGGCGACGCCGCCTCGGGCCGGAAACGGGCGCCTATGAGCTACGCTCTAAAACTACCACTATATTAGTAAATGTTTCATTTTGCAGCTATAGACCATTCCATTTGCGCTCTATGGGCGGCACCATTTTGTTCGACAGCAGCGCCCTCTCCATACATCCGGCAAATTCAGCGGGTTCGGCGGGGGTAAAACGAGAGAGAGGGCACGCGCCCGACTCCACTAGCAGACGACAAACTGGGAGGTTGCCATTCTCCATCTTTGGGCTGTACCGGCGGGCTGTTCGATATCGAACTCGCGCTCGTGGCTGCCGTTGTGATGTGGTTCGCGTTCTTAGAATAGTTATGGCTACTCTAAAAATCAGTCCATAGCTCTCTGTTGTTCTATTTCGGTAAATGATCAACTAGAATATCTTTCTACCGTTACTTAAATAGCAGTTGAGTCAGCCGGCAGTACTACCCTCAACTGCTAAGTGTATTGCGGCAGGAAAGCACGTTTTTATTTATTATTCCACACTTCCACTCATGGTCTCTAAAGGCCTACCACCAGTACAGACCTTGTTTAGTATAAAAGGTACAGCTCCCGGATTCACTTTTCGCCGGCGAGAGCGGCCGATCTGACACAGTTTTCCCCATTTTTTTTATTTGCACCGGGTAACATCGCAATCGGACCCTGTTAGTCTTTTATTTAGCATAGTATTACACGATAACTGGCATACCAAAATCTGCTCATCTGCGCTTGAAATTTCCAAAATGACGCGATTTTAAACAGAGTTGCACGCCAGCCGGATGTTGGGTACAGCCCATCAGCAGGAGCAAAACAACATGCGGGTGAGAGGCGGAGGGCATTTTCTTCTATCTATTACCCTCTCTAATATGTCCCAAATGAAACGGACTATACATCGATCAAATTAAAATTCATATCCTTTAATCTTATAAGATATCAACAAAACCGTGATATGTCGAATTTACCCCGGAATTTTATGCAAGCCTGTTCTTCATCAACGATAATCGTAGGCATATTCTAAGTGCCTGCGTGGATTCTCATATTCATTAAAAAATATAATAAAAAAATACAGAAACTAAGTTATTCATGACTCGAACGCTGTGTATCTGCATTGTCCTGCACGCTATATTTTTTAGAGCGCAGCTCTTAGGCGCTATCTTCTGTCTCGAGCGGCGTCGGCGTCGCCGTCGCCGTTGGCGTAACCGTGAGGTAACGTGACACCGGTGAGGTTACGTTAGGTAACGTAACCCCCGTAAGGTCACATGACCCCTGTAAAGTCACGTGACCCCCGTGAGGTCACGTTCCCCGGTGACGTCACGTGAACCACGTGAGGTCACGTGAACCCCGTGAGATCATGTGACTCCTGTGAGATCACGTGGCCCCGTGAGGGTCACGAGGGTCACGCAACATCACGAGGGTCACGTGACCTCACAGTTACACCGACGGCGACGGCGACGCCTACGCCGCTCGGAGAGAGGAGTAGCAGGCAGGATGAGGTGGTGACGAGGAAGGGAGGAGGGGTATATGTTCCCCTCAGTACCCTTCCACTCCTCCTCCTAAAGAGCTGCGCTCTGAATTCGGCGTTACAGGTACTTTTAAACGGCCTTAACTTTTTTTGTATATTAATGCTTTGACGCGTTTTTATTGACGAGGCGAAGCAATTTTCGTGTATCATCTTGTTCCCGTTTAGTCTTTTCAGATCTGCGCAGAATACCAGACGCCTGCAGAAGATACCCGCTCCCTCTCCGGAGAAGTATCTCTCCCTTCACTTTCTGCCTCTTGCTCTCTCTCTCTCTTTTAACTCTCTCTGAAAAACATTATTTTGCCTCATTCTATCATGTCCGCTTGCCATGTTAATCCGTTTTACTCTTTTAATCCCTCGTCTTCATCGGCGGGGAACAACAACAGGAGTTTCCGTTGATCCCGCGGTCGGATGAGTCAGGAACATTCTCATTAAAAAGAGGCTTAACGCGACCACCCGAGATACGTCTTAATCAATTTTGTTTTCGACTTCATTTTGATATTAACTTTGATTTAATTTTCAAATCTTATATCTGGTTATGTGTCATTTGTATTTTAATAATTTTTTATCACTCTTGTGAGACTTTCTGTTGAGGGTCACGGTGTCTGAAAAAAATAAATAAAGTAAGTAATGATTTTAGTGACGCTCCACTTAAGAATCCAGCGTAATTAATTGTGCGAAGCCTTCTTTCCCTTCGCTCGGCCGCTTCCTGATGTGCGAGGGCGTCGGCTGTACCACCGACGGCACCAAACATTTCGCGGTACATTGCACCGTCATTGTCAGCGACAGGCCCTCGTTTATGGACGTCCCCAGAGAACTCAATTGGAGTCGCCCAAGCGGACAGAGGGACGGGTGGCGTTTCAAGGGCCGGAACTAGTGATATAAAAAGGAAAACACGAAAACTTGGGGAGAGGGGGGGGAGGGGCGTAAATTAAATTAAATGGGGGATCGCTTCTTGGTTGAGCTTTTTCCTCGCCAACATTTTCTATAAAGAGTTGAAAAAGGCCATATCAAACTTATTTTTTTAATTTACAATAAATGCCCGACTTGGTAGTAAATTACACATGTATGGCGCTCAAGCGTTCTCGAATAAGCGGTTATAGCTTTAATAGATGTTACTATGAAAGGCTTGTAACGAGTGCGATAACGAGTGAACATTTTCCTGTCCGCGAGGGCCAACCTCTTATTACCTCTCTTTTCTTCCTCTGTTTTTCTTTATCTACATAATGATATAGGCGACCGGCAATGATATGTACCACAGACGCTACCATAAAGCCTAAATTGTAGTCTCCATGAGCGGATATACGGAGAGCACAAGCAAACTTCACGCGGCGGCCGCTTTCCTTTGCACGCAGCGAAGCAGCCACTGCGCGTTGGGCTGGGAAGGGGTTATGACGTTTGCTCGGATTTTCCCGGCGGCCGAGAGCAGTCCCACGCTTTGTGCCCCATGTGTTCCTATCGTAATGTGCGGTATCTTTAAGCTGGCAGTAGCGCCTCAGCGGCAACAATATAATAGTTATTCGGAAGTTGGCTTCTAAATAAAAGCGAGCGGGCAAACAAAATAAAAGGGCTTTAAGGGTTCGCGTTCCATTTTACTTTATTACAGCTCATATCCAACTGGACAATCATGTAGAATACTTAGTTTATAAACTGGCCAAATAGTTGGCATGATCGGTCATTGTCGTTCTTTTATGCCTACAATTATTAAGGTTACAAGTTATCATGCTTCGTTCGGTTCCTGAAATTAACCATTGCCGGTTGAGTTGTGGTGTACCAGGGCTAAAAATTGATGTCAACAAACTAATGATTAAAAAAACGATTGCTTTTCACCGCAACCGTTTCCTAAGTACTGCGTTTTATGACAAACCATTACTGTTTAGTCACAATATTATGAACGTTGCCAGTGCTTATGACTATCGTTCATTATGTTTGTATTTATTATTTCGGAAGATTTATATGCCCCATTACGCGAAAATCCGTCGTCCTCGGCGGCCTGACCAAGCGATGGCGCCAAAAATGGACGACGGCGCAAAAGTAAAATTAAGTCAAAATGCACGGATCGACGTTCGATTTCTCAGGAGGTTCCGGTACACAAAGTTAGTTAATGGCTCTGAAAAGAAAATTCGGTACGTTTCGGTCTTCGTCGGAATCGAACCCGGGCCTCCGGGGTACGATACAAGCACGCTTCCCCGACGCCACGGCGGCTCTGCGGTTCTGTCCAACTAAGGGGTTGCCTAGTGCGTGCGTCATTGCACACGTCACGTCGGAGCCATCCAACGCCACCTAGACAGAAGGCCTCCCCTCACGCGTCATCACAGTCCGATAGATCGAGGCGTGACGTTGAGCACGAGTGCTGTGTCAGTGTTCGGCTGGGGCTCGCGTCCAATCAGCGCGTCGAAAGGTCGGACTCGGACCCAATAGCCGAGTTAGAGAGAGTCCGATTCTGATGACGTTTCATAGAGGGAAAGGAGACTATACGGAAACTTTCATTATTCTAGGTGCTGTTGAGCCACCTAGATGACTAAAGGTGGTGGCCTAGTTCGTGCGGCATTGGGCATGTGACGCAGCAGCCAATGGTGTGGGGGTGTCGCCGACGTCAAGGAGACTATAATGCTATCGCATTCCCCAAACGTAAGCTGTCTAAGAGACCCTGCCGGACTTTCGGTCCATGTCTTGCGTGTATCGCTTTTTTCCTTATCTTTCAAACTTGACTAAAAACTTATCTATATTCAGTCGTCCTCGGCGGCCTGACCAAGCGATGGCGCCGTGATAACCGTGATATGTCGAATTTACCCCGGAATTTTGTACAAGCCTGTTCTTCATCAACGATAATCGTAGGCATATTCTAAGTGCCTGCCTGTCGCTGCTGCTCGTCGCTGCCTGTCGAACAGCTGTTCGACAGGCAGCAGGCGGCCGAGCTTTATCACCCTAAAAGCATCGTCCTGTATTTCCAGGCATACACGTGCCCAAGTCCGAGAAACAACCAGCGGCAACCGCACTGAGGTCCCTCGCAACCAGGCTGACACGGCATTTCCTGGACGTTATCAACGTGGCACGTCATTTACGTGATCTGCAAGAACATCGACGCCGAAATCTGCCGCAAGGGTGGGCAAGCAACGAGGACACTACATAACCAGCTGTTTTCGACCGGCCACGACACAGGCAGCAGCGGCGGCTCTGAGCTATCACCCTAAAAGCATCGTCCTGTATTTCCAGGTTGGTTGAATAAGCGTTTTCTGTTTAACATTTCTTCGACGCCGCTGCTGCTGCCATACAGCCATCATTGTATATATTATGTCGAAACCTGGCGATGAATGTTTGCAGTGTGGTTTGCCTCTACCAGACGATGGAAATGTTACAGTCTGCTCAGAGTGTTCTTATAGCTATCATTTTGGATCATGCAGTGGTATTACTGAGGCTTCGTTTAAAAAGAAAAGCGAGAACGCACGAGAGGAGTGGAAGTGCCCGACATGTAGAAAAGGCTTACAGAGAAGTCAGTCAGCGAAGGAGACCAAACCATCAGAAGTCGATATTGCCCGCATGTTCAGCACAATCAGTGAAAAGCTCGAGATTCTCACGAGCCTCAAAGGAACTGTAGATGGCATAGAACACTCGGTGCAAATGATGTCGGACCAGTATGATGAAATCATGACCCAGCTAACTAGTCAGAACGTGGTCATCAAAGACTTGAAAGCGAGGGTTGAAAAAATCGAAGACAGTAAATGTGAAGACGAGATTTCCCAGCTGAAAGACGAAATAAATGACCTTGAATGGAGAAGCAGACGCTTAAACCTTGAGTTTCATGGTATTCCGCAGACCAACGGTGAGAACCTGCTAGAAAAACTGAACGAAGTGGCAACTAAGATGGGTGTACCTGACCTTTTGGAAGCTGAAGTGGTGTCGGCCCACCGGCTATACTTGAAGCCAGGGCAAGTTCCCGTGATCATTGCTCGCTTCGCAAAACAACAAACTCGCGACCAGTGGCTTGAAAAAAGAAAGAACTAAAGAAAAACCGGGAGCCAATCTTTATCCAAGAAAACATGACTAGACAGAATCGAGTCCTGCTCCGCGCCGCAAAAGACTGGGCCAGTGCGAAACGATACCAGTACGTATGGCACAAACAAGGGAAAATTCTTGTCCGTGAGAAAGACGGTGAGCGAGCAATCGTTGTGAGGAACATCGGCGACCTTCAGAAGATTGGTTAACATTATTCGGCATGTTCCAGTCTAGAGTTTTCCTTTTGGTTATTACATTTGAAATGGCAACTTCTGACATTTTATTACCACGTGAACTGAGAAATTCTTTAGGCGCAAAATGTGCCACCTCATTTAAATGTTTTCATTTGAATGTTAGATCCGCCAAAAATAAATCTGCTGACTTAGAATTGTTATTTCGCGTACTCGACGTTCCTTTTGACATAATAATGTTATCCGAAACCTGGTATAAATGCGATACCGATGTTTTCAAACTACCCGAATATAACTGTCATTGCGTAAACCGACCAACTCAGCGTGGCGGTGGTGTTTCGATGCTAATAAAAGAAAATGTGAGTTACGATCTTTTGACAGATTACTGTCGTTCGACTGCAGATTACGAAGTGCTTTCAATACTAACAAATCAGAATATCATATCTGTGTTTTATCGACCCCCAGATGGAAATATCTCAAAATTTTGTGAGTTTTTAGATGACTTCTTTGCATTTATTGAAGAAAGGAAGTATAACGTTATTTGGGGAGGAGATTTTAATGTTGACATGCTAAGTGATACCAATTCAAAAAAAGCAGATAGCCACACTCTTTCAAGTTAATGGATGTACGAATGTCATCAATCAACCTACACGAGTCACCACCGCGTCCGAGACACTAATAGACTTGTTTGTAACCAACTTCGAGCTACAAATGGTAATATCAGGGGTTTTGGCCTGCGACATTAGTGACCATCTTGCGACATTTATTTGTATAGACAAAAAATCCTGCACATACAAAGATACTAAAAAAAGTACTCTGATTCAATGCATCACTCTTGACCACCTAGATAGCTTCAAAGAGAGCTTGTGCAATGAAAGCTGGGCTGATGTACTCAACAAAACGGACGCGAATGAGGCGTACGAGACATTCCTAGACATTTTCAGCACTATTTATAAACGTCATTTTCCTTGTAAATCTGTACGGTGCTCTAGGCGAGCTCGTAAACCCTGGATAACAGCTGAACTAATTGCAAAAATACAAATAAAAAATAAGCTATACGCAAATTTTATTAAAACTAAAGACCCAGATAAACTTAAAATTTTCAAGAAGTACAGAAATAGCTTGAACAAGGAATTGAAGAAACGTAGAGTTCTTTATTACCACAATTATTTCAGTGTGACATCAAATCGCACTGACCGGTTGTGGCGAAAACTTAATTCAGTGTTGCACCGGGGTGAAACGCAAAAAAATATTGAGTTTATAATTCATAACAACGTGACACTTACTGGTAGCTCTCTTGCAAACGCTTTTAATGACTTTCTTGTAAATTTAGTAGGAACCTCAGATACAACCGAAGCTTGTGGTTATATACAACGAAGAATTGGGGAAACTATCTATCTAAATCCTGTAACTGAAAACGAGGTAATAGCAGTATTTCGTAACGTAACCGTTAGTAATAGCTGCGACGCTGATGATATACAAATACGGCCAGTAATTTATGTCTTGGACACCATTAGTCGATGTCTTGCACACATTTTCAATCTTAGCCTAGAGACAGCCACATTCCCTACAAAAATGCAAATAGCAAAAGTGGTTGTCCTTTACAAAAAAGGTGACAGAAATAACATAAGTAACTATAGGCCTGTGTCTCTCCTTCCAGTCTTTTCGAAAGGTTTAGAGAAAATTATCTTTAGTCGTCTTACCGCATTCACAGAAAAACATAACATTCTTACGGACTCCCAGTTCGGGTTTAGAAAGAGACGTTCCACGGAACTAGGTTTGTTGGACCAAAAAGAATTCATTTTACGTAATTTCGAAGACAAAAATGTAGTGTTAGGAATATTTATAGATTTTACTAAGGCATTCGACTTTATTGACCATGATTTGCTTCTTCAAAAACTTTATATTTACGGTATTAGAGGGCATGCGTCAGTACTTATTAAGTCATACCTAGAAAACAGGCGTCAATATGTGCATATCGGGGGTCACGCCTCTGATTTAAAACCTATAAAATCGGGAGTACCCCAAGGAAGTATACTTGGTCCGCTTCTTTTTAACATATACATAAACGACATCGTTAATATTGCACCCCAAGCTAAATTTATCATTTACGCTGATGATACGAGTATTTTTATATCGTCTCGGAATTGCAGCGATATTGTACAAGAAGCAAACGACATCTTAAGAAGGCTGGAGGCTTGGTCTACATCAAATAATCTAATAATAAATAAAGACAAAACTAAAGCTATGCTTTTTAGTCCCAAAAACAGGAAAATTACCCTTTCGAGCGACATCGTTCTGTACTCGTCCCCTATTGAAATGGTCAACACGTTCAAGACCTTGGGCGTGTTGTTTTCAAATAACATGTCTTGGACAGCGCACTTAGATTACGTTATTTCAAAACTTGCTTGTATAATAGGTATGATACATCGACACCGTCTCATTCTTCCCTCAAGTGTTAAACTACTTCTGTATAATACATTATTTGTATCTCATTTGAACTATTGTCATTTGGTATGGGGTACCACTACAAAAACAAATTTACATAGAATATTCTTACTACAAAAGAGAGCGTTAAGACTCGTGTGTGACGTGCCTTATCTTTTTCACACGGACCAAATTTTTGAAAAACTCGGGGTACTTAAAATACAGCAACAATATGAATACAGGCTTATCATGAAGTATAAACAAGAATATCCTGTGATAAATAGCTTCCTGCTAAGCTTGGCATCCCTTAGAAAAAGACAGCTTACACATTCTACTCGCCACTCAGATTTCTGGATGGTCGATACATCGCGTACAGATTACGGTCTTCAGATGATTAGAAATACACTTCCAACATTACTAAACACTTTCCTAAATTCGAATGTTGATATAATATCTTCTAGCCCGCGTGAGTTACGTGACAATCTGCTTTTGATATAAATATGTTGCTTATCATTTGTCTTGTCTTAATGCAGAATTTTCTTGAGCATATTTTTTTCTCATTGTTGATTTTATGTGTAGTTGATGGCCTGTTAGTCATCTTTTTGTTTTACCACAATAGCGTTTTGTGGTTGTTTCCAATTATTTTGCTGTTACTTTTTTTTTCTTGCTTCTGTGAAACTTGGCCCCCGCTGTGTACCTGTTGAGGGGGCTGGAGACCCGTCAAGCTGCTTTGTCAGCTTTTTTCTCCAGCTCCCACCATATGTGATATGGTGAATAAAGTTATTATTATTATTATTATTATATTGAACGGAAGGAATTTTCTATCGTTCCACATTTTCGTACGAATTATGTATTTAAATTCCTTTTTATCACATGCGCACGTACATTGCTTAAATACTTTGTCTTCGACTACATTGATGTTTATTGTTCAATAAAAAAAGAACTGTGACCGCATATTTTTGTTTAGGTGATAGTGTTCTTGTTTTATTTTATTATCTTATTGTCTTGTTCACGTGCGGAACACAATACCTAGTCAAGCTTCCTATTGGAACTAGTTTGTCCTATGTCCTCAGCAAAATATTTTCTAAAGGAATTTATATTTCAAAGTTCAAGAAGTAAAGTTCAAAGTTGAAATTTCAAAATTCATATTTACGGTGTGATAAAATGTTCAACTTGCGCATTCATGTAGGATGTTTGTTTTCTAGCCCTGTAGTGCAACGTGGCGCTGCTTTTATCACACCGATTATGCTATTCTTCATAGGCGTAACTTGCGGGACACTCTCTCGCGTACGTTCATCATAACTTTTTGTAGCGTAGCTACACTGCCCGAGGTTGAGCAGTTTCGCGTGGCTCGCATAATGAGCCGTGCTCCATGCTGCGCAAGCGCGAGGAGCAGTGACGTCGCACGGCGCACAGCTGGCACGCCGGAGCCGCCGCCGCCGCGGGCTTCGCCGCCGCCGCGCGCGCCTTGCCGGTCTGAACAAGCGCGAGGAGCAGTGACGTCACGGCGCACAGCTGGCGCGCCGGAGTAACGTTATTAGATTAACTCAGTTACAGAACTGTCCATAGACGCTGCATGCACGAACAGTACCCCCTCACTCACCACGACTCGCCCGGAGTCGCTCGACGCCCGCCTGACGGCTGCTTTGGTAACTGAATCGGGATACGTTCGTTTCAACGTTACTAGAAACGGAAAAACCAACGGAAAAACTCTTTTTGTAGTAACTTTTATTGGAGATTAGTACAAAGGGGGGCACGTGATGTTTTCTAAAATTTTAGTTTCAAGGTTCTGCAGCACAATTAATATTGTTTTTATACAACCGTGCCTCAGCGGGGATTTCAGGTAGCGCGTCCCGACCTAGGTACATTTTAACTTCGGTGACACCTCGCGGCGCGTCCGCTGGGGAGACAAGGGTGGCATCCCTGTAACCCCTTTCGGCCCGAAATGGCCGATTGAGGCCAAAAAATGGCTGTCACGTGAAGTTCCCCAGTGGCCGCTGCAGGAGAAACGGCGGCGTTGTGATCGCCATTTGGCGCTTCAGCTGTGCTCTTTGGAACGCACAGTTATGAAGCGAAACTATAGATGGCGCTTCGAACGACTCCAGGCTAAAGTCCCTTGATACCTCTTTTACAAGTAACGACAACCAATACGCAAATGACAAGGCACATTTCGCTGGAACAAAATGGCGGTATTCAGTTCAAACCTCTGCTGTGCGCCGCCATTTCGCTTCCTAATACCTGCATTGTCACGCAGTCGGCGCTTCAAAGAATGTCGCTACTTGTACGAAAGCTCTTATCTAGGGACTTTACTCCAGGCGGATCGAAGTGAGTGAGGGGGGGTACCCCCTCCGCGGGAGTTCCACAACTGAGGTAGTCTAATAACGTTGGCCGGAGCCACCGCCTGCGGGCTCCGCCACCACCACGCGCGCCTCGACGGTCTGAGACATTCCAGAGGAGTGACGTCATAGCCGTGGCAGACGCTTTGGCGCCGCCGCGTGCCAAGCTGTCCGCCTCCGTTGCGCAGTAGCCAAGTCTGACGCTGCACCGAAGCCGCTTGATAGCGCCTCCCATTTTGGGCGCATAAGCTCACGCTACGTATATCCTGGAGTAGCCGAGCTCAGCCGCCGTAATTTTTCTAGCCCATTGCAGCCACACTCCTGACGCCGTTCGCGGAGCGAACCGCCAGGTGAGATTTGCTCACTTAGCCCTCAGCATGCCCGTTTTATGAGTGAATCACCGATGTTATTACGTCGGGGAATTCCTCGGGGACAAACCGTACGCGTTGAAATGGCTGACGAAGAGTTATTAATATAAGCAAAAAGCCACCGAAGTATATGTATTTGGGTGACGAACCATTCGTCTGTATTATAACTTCCCAGTTTTCAAATTTATTTCATATTATTCACTTTGGATACTTCGGAATGACAGAAACGCTCGTGGCGGTGCCTTTGCACGTAATCGTATAAAGCCATTTGAAATTTTGTAGTACTTGATGAAGTCTTAGAAATTCAATCAATGCGGTTAAAATTAATCAGTTTTACTCCTGCAATCGTTATAGGTTTCGTTTACCGGCCCTGCGAATGCTTTTCCATCATATCTAGAAGTGCTTTTTGATTTCTTTACAAAATAAAGCAAAAACACCCGCTCGTTTTAATGGCTGGTGATTTTATTTGCCCTCAGTTGATTGGGAATCTCTCGTAGCAATTCCACGGACTGTCCGAGTCACATTCCTACCAATTGACATCGCCTTCAACAATATTATACTTCATATTGTAAACGGTCCTACACGTATTACTGCGTCTTCTAATTTCGTACTCTACCATGTGTTGATATCCGACGCGATTGGGGCACTCAACTACGCGTGTAACGTAGTGGAAGGGATTTCTGATCATCAAGTGGAAGTGCTTAAAATTTTCACTTTTGGAAATAGGCAATCACTGCATAAGCGGAATAATTCCACCCTTATTTTTATTTTCCTCCAAAGCCGAGATGTGTCCATCATAGACGCGCTAAACCTTCCCTTGACATGTTTTTTTTTTTTTTAACTCTGTGTTTAGACTGCTGTTGTTTGATGTTCTTTGGGGCCATTTTATGAAGATTTTGCTTGAATGTTTACACAGTTTTGTTCTGATGAGCACTAAAGTGGAACGCAAGCATAACCCGTGAATAACTCGTGACATTCTGCACTTGAAACGAAGAATTAATCGTGTTTGAAAGCCGACAAATATTTACCTCTCTGAAATACGAAGACTGCTCAAAGCAAGGATTTGCGTCGCCAAGTTTGGATTCAATAGTGTCACTCTGCAAACATTTTTGAAAAACCCGCCAACAAATTCTGGAGGGCGCTATCGCCGGTTCGGAAAAATATTTCCACGCTTTTCGTTTCCGACAGTCTGGCAACGATGATGGCCTATCGCAGAGGTTTCAACGATTATTTTGCGTCTGTCTTTACTATGGATAACGGCACCATGACTCGTTTTGTTCAGCTGTCCAATCTATCAACGTTTCATGATATAATTATTTCTATAGAAGGAATATTCAATCTTCCAGCAAAGAAAGCCATTGGTGCTGACGGTATTCCGAATTCATTTTTCCTTCGCTACGCTGAGGGTGCACGAAATCTTTTTACCTCATCTTTTAAAAGCCTTTAACAGAAGCTGTTATTCCCGCTGAGTAAGAATATTCGTAAAGCAATTCCCGTTCACAAGACTTTCTCCCTGCTACTCGCGGTAAACTATAGGCCTATTTAATTTCTTCCTTACTGCTCGAAACTGCTAGCGCATATTGTTCTGAAACGCAGGGCGAATTACTTAGAAAACAATGTTGTTGTTTTTTTTATTTTTCAAATCACCATGGTTTTTGTCATGGCCTTTTCACCACGACACAATTTCTTGAAACAACAGATGACTTTGGAAATAACCTGAATCGATTCAGACAAATTGACGTGATATTCTAGACCCCTCTTAAGCTTTTCATAGAGTATCACTACTAAGTTTCTGCTTAAACTTAAATCAGTTGTTCATTACGAGAGGTATCTTCCGCTGGCTCTAGAACTATTTACAGGATACATTAACAGTATGTACAGATCAACCTGAGTGCATCATCATTAGTTCCTGTTTTATTGTGTTCCACGAGGTCAGTCCTTGGGCGATTACTGTTGTCAATTTTTATAAAATATTTGGTCGGTAATATTCCAGCAAGTGTTCGACTGTTCACAGATGATGTGGTTTTATTTACAGAAGTATATAAAATAAGTGACCAGACTCTTCTAAACACCTGCTCGTCCAAGATGTCGCACTGGTGCGACTCGTGGCCGATGTCCCTAAATGTCAAGAAGTGTCTTCGAATGCATCTAACTCGAAAATTAAGCCTTTTTTTCGATTATTTCATCAATACTTCACTTCACTAGCCGAAGTTACTTCGTATGAACACTTGGGTGTCATTATATCGAATTACCTACGCTGGAACACTAATATGATGTTTACTGCGCGAAAGCATTATCAAGTTTTGGCACTGAAGACAATATTTAAAAAAATGTATCTTCCGACGTCAAATTGACAGCCTATAAAACTTTTATATCACCCATCCTAGAATACAGTTCGGTGGTTTGGGATCCGTTTACGAATACCAACATAAATGTTCTTAAAAATGTTCAAACAAAAAGTTTACGCTTCATTCATAACAAATGCCAGCGAAAGTATCCTGTCTGTGAACTGTACGCCCTTTCTAGGGTGAACTTACTAAAGCAGAGAAGCATGTGAATGCGAAAAAAAATTATATTTGATTTTTTTTTAACAATCGGTTGAATATCGACCGCTCTAAATATATTTCACACGTACCTCACAATTATCCCATGCGAAGTTATATTTGTAAAACACTCCAAGAATTGAACTGTCGGATTAATGCCTTTAAGTATTATTTTTTACAAGAACTGCTTATGACTGGAAACTCCTGCCGAGTGATATAATAACAGCATCACCAGAGTCGTCCTTCATAAATAAACTGCGCGCGTTTTGTGATTCCTCTATATGATGTTCCTCTATTCATTTTTTTTAAAACGAAGGTAGTTTTTTTATAATGCAATGTTTTTCACATGTTCAACCATTTATCTGTTTTTGGATCAGCTAGAGCTAACATCATTGTGCTTGTTACCTGCTGTACTTTCATTATTGTTTTAGTGCACCGTATGTTGTAAACCACTCCTAACACATCTCCTGAAATATGGAGACAGTAGTATCAATAAATAAATAAATAAAATATATTTGAAAAAACGGTATTTACAGATAAAGGAACAGAATCTGAACCCGGGACGTCTCATCATTTTTTTTAATTATTCGCTGGTATTATATCTGGCTTACAAAGGCACCGAAAAAAAGGTATTCAATCGCAGGTTGATCTGTGGGCACATATCACCAAGTGTATGATGCGGCATGTGCTTCCGATCTGCTTCCATTAAATCAAACATACTGCTAGCATTGAACTGTATGTTAGGCGCAATTCATTTAATTTTGCTTCAATCATCAGAGGCCAAGTATGTAAAATTTATTCATAAGCTCTTCATATCATGGCGTTTTTTTTTAAATAAAGGCCATTCGATACTGTAACGAGTAATCACTCACGCATTTAATAGAACGTGCTCCCAGGTGTATTGATTTGTTTCTAAAACATACATTACCAAAGCGTGTCTGCGTAATCGTCCTTTTTAAGAACATAAATTGAGAACTTAAAGCTTAATCACTAATGGTGCGGAAAATCTTCGAGGACAAAGAAAGACAGAAAAAATGAGCAAGTAAGACAAACGAAAACACAAATTACTCAAACGATTTTCTAAACAATATCCTATATTGCCTGAATCGAAAAGAAAAAAAAACACAGCCCCAAAGTAAATTTGGGCAGCCAAGAGATATTGTTCGTATAAAAAAGTGATGGCTCACAGTTGCATGACAATATTCGATAAAGCCGTATTTCAACAAAGAGAGCGTGCCTTTTCTAATCTTCCCGATTCCTCTGGAACGAGCAGATTGATTAATGAAGAGGGTTGTCTTCTTATCTGAACAGAAAGAACACGAAAATCACTCTTCGTGGATATTGTCCCGCGGTTGGAGGATCAAATAAGGGTCAAAACACAGGCGAGTTGTTTAATGCAATCTGCGACGCTAGCTTCCCAATTAGACTATCGATGCAATTTTTCGTCTTTGCGTGACGATGTGTCTCCGTCTCGTCAATCTTCTTAACTTCTACAGCTTTTGGAAGGTGCTATTAGCCAGGCACGACGAAAACGGGCTCTACACAATGATATATAATGGAAGGCACGCTTCATGTAAACATTTAATTGGAGATCATACATAAAAAAGATATCCACACCAAACCATACATATATACGGGATGTTTCAGAGAACGCAGGCCAAATCGCTCCTGCGAAAACTATTCATCGCAACGCGGAAAAGCTTGTGGCGTCTTGGTCCTGGTCCAGGGCCTATTCAGGAAAATTAGCCAAAGTCCGGGGTAATTAAGTTATTAATTATTTTTGCGTAATTAACTTTTTAATATTGTGTTTAAGGGCATGGTTTAAATCAGAAAATTGCTCAGCATCGTCGAGCACCCACTAAATCAACAAATTGCAGAACGATAGAAGGCGCGCAGAAGCATTTTGCGGCTCTCTGAAGAACCGCACAAATTCGACGGGTTTTTAAGTTTCGGTTTGCTATCGGAGCGCATCTAGGGTCTGGCGGCACCGCGCCCCGTGGAGAGATAGCGCATCCAACCTCTGCTGCGCTGTCATCGCGCGACGCAGCAGAGGCTGGTTGCACTATCTCTCCACGGGCGCGGTGCCGCCGGGGCGGAGATGCGCTTCGATAACAACACGTCGAAACTTGAAACCCGTCGAATTTCAGAAACCCGTAAAATGCTTCGCGTGCCTTCTATCGATCTGCAATTTGTTGATTTAGTGTTTTTGCGACGATGCTGAGCAATTTTCTAATTTAAACCATGCCCTTAAACACAATATTAAAAAAGTTAATTACGCAAAAATAATTAACAACTTAATTATCTCGGACTTTAATAATTTTGCTAAATGGGCCCCTGGCCCAGGACCAAAACGCCACAAGCTCTTTTTGCGTTGCGATGAGTAGTTTTCGCAGGAGCGATTTGGCCTGCGTTCTCTGAAACACCCTGCATATGTCTGCACACTACGCAAGAGTAAACGCGGACTGCGGTTCCAGAAAACATGTAGTTAAGGCTTTGATTACGCTTCCGGAGATTGACTCTCACCGATGCGGCAAAAAAGCTATCCTGTTAGCGACCGCACTCTTCTTCCCTTATTCATTATCTCTTTATAACGTAAGATTGCGATTAATACTTCGTGGTCTCTGAATACCATTGG
Source organism: Ixodes ricinus (assembly GCA_037355805.1). Taxonomy (NCBI): domain Eukaryota; kingdom Metazoa; phylum Arthropoda; class Arachnida; order Ixodida; family Ixodidae; genus Ixodes; species Ixodes ricinus. The sequence continues at coordinate 29,558 of JAZHYW010000928.1, forward strand.
CGATATTGCTTTTTGCTTTGAGAGATTTGGCTGGAAACTGGAGCTTTCTAGAACTGTCATCATCCTCCTTGTTGTAAACATAGCGACTCCGGTTTTTGTCGAGTTACACTGGATGGGACACTTGCAAAGAACTTTCGGCAGCATAAATAGTAGAAGTCACCTGACTCCTCACTCGTGTCACTCCAAACTAGGATGATCTGTTGCGGCCGGTCATACACTGAGCTGCTACTAAAGAAGGTCATATTACGGAACGCACACGAACCGGTAGCCGCGAGTCACGTGGCCGGGGCCGCGTAGAAGCCACAACTGCGGAAATAACATGTTTCTTGTGGTACACATTTCTCGCCGAGCAAAGCTAAAGGGGCTCTAATCACATTTTTTTAAAATAAAACCACAAAATTCATGACTAGTGCAGTGTGTTTTCCGTGTTCACCATAAATCCCTAAAATTAACTCTTCGAGGAAAATATAAAAAAACAAGATTTGGGGATGCCCTATAAGCAGAAAAAACCCAGGCTTCACGTAAGCAGTCTTTAACTATTGATCCCTTTTGAGTTTACTTAAAACACAGCCTGCATTTCCGGTCCTTTCGTTGCCGCAGATGTAGAATCGTCCCGCCACCGATACGATTCCAAGAATGTGTTGTTCCACCACAAGTTGTTGGTTTAGTTCGTTCAGCTGCCGGGCAGTGTTGTTGTGGGTGCCGACTCTCTCGCGTTCTGCGTCAGCCTCCCTACTGTCCGTGAAGATTTACATGTGTCTGTAACAAGAAAATAGGCGACTGAATAAAAAAATATCAAGCTCTTCAAATCATTCTTTTATTCTACTCAGGGAGAAGTCTCTCTCCAGACACAAAGTGTTCTTCTGCATTCACACGCCCCACGGGTTTGCGTTCTTTTCTTTCTGCGCAGCGCGCATGCTTACATAACTTGGCCCTCTTTTCACGCACTGCGCCTGCCGCAGAGGCCTTTTTTACCTCAAAGCGACGCTGCGGCATTCTGACTTTTGTACACTTCACTGCTCGAATGAGCGCTAACAGTCCCCAATATAGATACGCTATTTGCAACATCAATAAAATATCCCATTGGAAATTTTCTTAGTGCTTAGCTTAATCTAGGGTTGGCGAGATATTTTTATTCATATATTTGAATACCAATATCTTCCCATTTTTCTTGTGTTCCAATCCCGGCCGAGTGGACCATGACCTGACAAAGGCTTATTCCAGAAAAGCCGCCGAGTAGCCGAGCTTTGGTTGCACGTCAAAGGATCCGCTGGTGGTCGATATTAATCCTCACCTTTCCACTGGGCATGCAAGATGAATTTCGTTGTTTTTTTACGTACCTGCGCAATATTTATTTATTTGTTACTTCTCTAAGGGGATCGATCACCTCGTATACGCCAAATTGCTTTGAAGAAGACCTTCGCAAAGCTTCATCGTCGTCGTTTTCGTAGAATTGAAACGTCCTGATACTTTTACATAAGCAAGGTATCTAAGCCTGCCGAAACAAAGGGACTGGAAGTTTTAAAGACGGAAGACACGGCCTGTGCTTGTGGACACATATGGAACGAATCTTGGAGAGGTCCTTGCCTTGCAGCTAGCATTGGAGCTGAACACATCAGACACAATTGCAAACAGACGCAATTGCAAACAGACGCCATTGCAAACAGATGCAATTGCAAACAGACGCAATTGCAAACAGACGCAGTTGAAAACGAGACGCAGACTGCAAGCAGACAGCAGTTGCAAACAGACGCAATTACCGAAACAGACGCAATTGCAAACAGACGCAATTGCAAACAGACGCCGAGTACAAACAGGCGCAATTGCAAACAGACGCTGTCGCCTGCCGCTGTCGCCTGCCGCTGTCGCGCTGCCGCTGTCGCCTGCCGCTGGCGCCTGCCGCTGTCGCCTGCCGCTGTCGCCTGCCGCTGTCGCCTGCCGCTGTCGCCTGCCGCTGTCGCCTGCCGCTGTCGCCTGCCGCTGTCGCCTGCCGCTGTCGCCTGCCGCTGTCGCCTGCCGCTGTCGCCTGCCGCTGTCGCCTGCCGCTGTCGCCTGCCGCTGTCGCCTGCCGCGTATGCCGCCGTCGCCTGCCGCTGCTCGCGCTCGCCGCTGTCCGCCCTGCCGCTGTCGCCTGCCGCTGTCGCCTGCTGCGCTGTCGCCTGCCGCTGTCGCCTGCCGCTGTCGCCTGCCGCTGTCGCCTGCCGCTGTCGCCTGCCGCTGTCGCCTGCCGCTGTCGCCTGCCGCTGTCGCCTGCCGCTGTCGCCTGCCGCTGTCGCCTGCCGCTGTCGCCTGCCGCTGTCGCCTGCCGCTGTCGCCTGCCGCTGTCGCCTGCTGCTGTCGCCTGCCGCTGTCGCCTGCCGCTGTCGCCTGCCGCTGTCGCCTGCCGCTGTCGCCTGCCGCTGTCGCCTGCCGCTGTCGCCTGCCGCTGTCGCCTGCCGCTGTCGCCTGCCGCTGTCGCCTGCCGCTGTCGCCTGCCGCTGTCGCCTGCCGCTGTCGCCTGCCGCTGTCGCCTGCCGCTGTCGCCTGCCGCTGTCGCCTGCCGCGCTGTCGCCTGCCGCTGTCGCCTGCCGCTGTCGCCTGCCGCTGTCGCCTGCCGCTGTCGCCTGCCGCTGTCGCCTGCCGCTGTCGCCTGCCGCTGTCGCCTGCCGCTGTCGCCTGCCGCTGTCGCCTGCCGCTGTCGCCTGCCGCTGTCGCCTGCCGCTGTCGCCTGCCGCTGTCGCCTGCCGCTGTCGCCTGCCGCTGTCGCCTGCCGCTGTCGCCTGCCGCTGTCGCCCGCCGCTGTCGCCTGCCGCTGTCGCCTGCCGCTGTCGCCTGCCGCTGTCGCCTGCCGCGCTGTCGCCTGCCGCTGTCGCCTGCCGCTGTCGCCTGCCGCTGTCGCGCTGCCGCTGTCGCCTGCCGCTGTCGCCTGCCGCTGTCGCCTGCCGCTGTCGCCTGCCGCTGTCGCCTGCCGCTGTCGCCTGCCGCTGTCGCCTGCCGCTGTCGCCTGCCGCTGTCGCCTGCCGCTGTCGCCTGCCGCTGTCGCCTGCCGCTGTCGCCTGCCGCTGTCGCCTGCCGCTGTCGCCTGCCGCTGTCACCTGCCGCTGTCGCCTGCCGCTGTCGCCTGCCGCTATCGCCTACCGCGCTGTCGCCTGCCGCTGTCGCCTGCCGCTGTCGCCTGCCGCTGTCTGCCTGCCATCGCCTGCCGCTGTCGCCTGCCGCTGTCGCCTGCCGCCTGCTGCCATGCCGCCTGCCGCTGTCGCCTGCCGCTGTCGCCTGCCGCTGTCGCCTGCGCTGTCGCCTGCCGCTGCAATCGCCTGCCGCTGTCGCCTGCCGCTGTCGCCTGCCGCTGTCGCCTGCCGTCGCCGCCCGGAAAGCTGTCGCCTGAAGCTGTCGCCTGCCGCTGTCGCCTGCCGCTGGAGCCTGCCGCTGTCGCCTGCCGCTACCGCCTGTACGCCTGCCGCCGTCGCCTGCCGCCGTCGCCTGCCGCTGTCGCCTGCCGCTGTCGCCTGCCGCTGTCGCCTGCCGCTGTCGCCTGCCGCTGTCGCCTGAAGCTGTCGCCTGCCGCTATCGCCTGAAGCTGTCGCCTGAAGCTGTCGCCTGCCGCCGTCGACTGCCGCCGTCGCTTGCCGCTGTCGCCTGCCGCTGTCGCCTGCCGCTGTCGCCTGCCGCTGTCGCCTGCCGCTGTCGCCTTCCGCTGTCACCTGCCGCTGTCGCCTGCCGCTGTCGCCTGCCGCTGTCGCCTGCCGCTGTCGCCTGCCGCTGTCGCCTGAAGCTGTCGCCTGAAGCTGTCGCCTGCCGCCGTCGCCTACCGCCGTCGCCTGCCGCCGTCGCCTGCCGCCGTCGCCTGCCGCCGTCGCCTGCCGCCGTCGCCTGCCGCCGTCGCCTGCCGCTGTCGCCTGCCGCTGTCGCCTGCCGCTGTCGCCTGCCGCTGTCGCCTGCCGCTGTCGCCTGCCGCTGTCGCCTGCCGCTGTCGCCTGCCGCTGTCGCTCTGCGCCGCTATCGCCTGCCGCCGTCGCCTGCCGCTGTCGCCTGCCGCTGTCGCCTGCCGCTGTCGCCTGCCGCTGTCGCCTGCATTTCTGATTGAAAAAAATCTTTTACTTTAGAGAGTCGTACTTCCGGCAACTTCATGGAAGATATCAACAATCTCAAAACCCTACTTGAAGTTTTAGAGCAAGAGCGGTAAAAGGGGGGGGCGGAAACTCGGGCACGATCAGAGAAATTGACGGTTTGTGAAGCACCAACAAAAATAATGGTAGCGGCGGGAAAAAAACACTCCGGCACTAAAGACATTGTGCAAATTCAGTACCAAGAATTCGTGTCATTCGACCCAAGCGTTAGCAAAAAAGGCGTTTGTTTGACATTATGTTAATTTGTTTGGTTCCTACGCCTCACATTTTAAAGGATTAGGCTGGAAGACTTTTATCATTGTTGCCAACTGTTAGTTGCGATGATAAAGTATTTTTGAAGGTGCCACTCACTCTGACTGAGATAACAATATCGATCGACGAACTGCAAACCTATAAGTTCCCGGGCCTTGACGGGCTCATTGCGATTATTTATAAGGCGTTTAAATTGAAACTTGCTCCCATCTTACTCGACATTCTTAGGGAAGCTTACGAATAGAAAACACTACCTCCTCGTTCTCGCGTACCCGCACTGTTCTAATCCCGAACAGTGAAGATCCCGTAAAACTACGCAGTGTGACCTCTTAAGTCCATTCTCTCTGACTAACGCTGAATACAAATATTAATGACTGCCCTCGCCAGCAAGTTGCAGCGAGTGATCGTGGGTATTTTAGTGCCACATCAGACATGCGGAATAAAAGGTCGCACTATCGTGACTAACGTTCATGTAGCAGCAGCATTCTGAAATGCTGCGACTTCGAGGTACGCAAAATTGCGATGTTGCAAGTGGATTTAGAAAGAGCATTTGACGTTGTATAACATGCCATAATCTTCAACATTATGGAGCACATTGGAGTAGGGCCAATTATTTTGAGAGTACAAATTGCCTACCGGAACTGTACGATAAGCCTGATTTTAAATAAGCAGATTAGCGAACGAAAACCGGTAAAGTCGTCAGTCAGACTGGTGTGCCCGATCTCACCATTACTTTTCGCGTTTTACCTCGAACCCTATTGTCTTAGTGTTATTCTTGACCACTTTGTCTGTGGGTTCACTTTAAACACGTGCGAAGTTCGCATCCTTGCTTACGTGGACGACATCGCAATTTTTTGCGCTGACAGGAGAGTAGTGGAAATTACTAAAACTTTTGGTGCTCCAAACCGAGTGTGCCGTAAATTGGGAAAAGTGTTCGGGGTTCTGGCACATTGAGTTGACGTCCAAGCCAAAATTATTTGCAAACATCGAATGGTCGAACCTGACGAACCGTTACTTGGGAGTTCCGCTACATCACTATCGAAACAGCAACGATCTGTAGACTACTAGACAGCTAAGCTGCGTGAAAAGGCGATACAATGCGGTGGTCACCATTTGTCTATTATGGCACGCAAAACTATGTCCAATTTATTTTTGTAGCAAAACGTTGGTACATACTTCAGGTTACTTGACTGCAGGCGTATTCACACGCAAAAAATACCCCGGGTGTTTGCTGTATTCATTTCGGCCTCCTCTTGAGAGCGCACCAGCCGAACGAACCTGTTTCGACGTGTTCGCAATAGTGGCCTTTCGTTGACGCACACTTTTCTACGACAAGTTCTCAATTGCTTTCGTTTTTCTTTCTTTTTTTGAGAAGCCAAAGTGACCCTTTTTTTAGTACTGTCGTTCAGGAACTACTTTGTGACGCTTTACCCTCATTTACTGTTTCGTCCGGTTATTTTGCGACTAGAACGCTAAGCCTCTTTTAAGACAAGTAGTCGCTCCCTACCAATTCCCAGCCGCGAGGGTTTTTGCTGGAATATTTGGGTAATGTTTAGAGGAAAAGAGTAATGATAGATTTGATCAAGCTGTCTTCTCCGGGCCCCATCTATCGCACGTTGTACTGTGCACTACATGGTAATGATGTACTTAGTTGAAGGAAAAAATAATAATCCGCGCGAACACAAAAACATTTTTTTTCCAGCTTCATAGTGACACTCTTCAAGTTAAAACGTGGCTACATGAGAAGGGCGTGTATGTGCCCTGGACCGTGAGTTGTCTCTTGTGCAAACGGCCCGAGACCATAGAGCACATCTTGTACTGTTCGGATGCTGTCCTTCACTGGGACGACTATCAGTGTGTCAGTGAGAGAGAGCTTTCCCTAACCGCGCACGGAATACGCTTTCTGCAGATAGATTATACATTGTACGCCATATGATTTAATTATGCTTCCGCACTGCATGCGGCACTTCTTTCATATGGAAGTGCCGCATGGCAGATGCGACCTGCTGATTTGAGCGTTCGACCAGTGTGCCAGTACTTTACACAAATTATCAGGCAGCTAAATAGACGTATTAGGCTTTAGGCGCAGATCCTAATTGGAGGCTTGTCCTAGACGCTCTATCTGGGTTAAGATCTAGCTAAAAATTCAGTGTCGGCCAGCTGGCTGAGGTGTCCTCAGAACCTCGTGCAGCGTCTCTTCGGTCGTTATAAATAACTTACCTGGCTATTAAAAAAAGGCCTTGCGTAGCCTAGTGAGTTGCGTGTCTGGCAGGCAAGCGAAGGTCGTGGGTTGGAATCTCGCCAAAAATCCCTCAAATCCTTGAATTCTTTCTTTCAGGCATATTAGTTACTTTATTGAAGTGAAATCAATTCAGACATCCGGCGGACGTTTAATTCGCATTTCATGACATGTTTCAATCACTTTCATTCCACACGTGACGTCACCTTTCACGTCGTGAGTGTTATAGGTTGCTTCGATTCCCGCGCGAGATCATGTGGCCGTGACGTCATAACAACATCGACCAATAAAGATTTTCACTCCCTTCACCAATGCCGGCTTTTCTGCCACTCCACCGACGTCTGCTTTTCTTCGACACGAGGCTCCTTAACACCATCGCGTTAAAACACCGGGCCGTGATGGTATTACGGGCAAGTTCTATTAAGTGCACAAATATTCAATCGGCCCGATGTTAAAAAGACTTTTAACAAGACAGTGTCTTAAAAAAGCCGGCTTCGGTGGCGTGGCAGAAAAAGCCGACGTCGGTGACGTGACGCGAAAATCCTGACCGCGGTGGATGGAATCGCTGAGGTCACGGCCCCATGACCTCGCGCGGGAACTTCGAACTACCCACAGCGCTCACGTGAGGCAGTGACGTCACGCATGGAATAAAATTTAATAAAAAACTTTACATGGGCAAATTAAACGTCGCCGCATGTCTAAAAGGATCTCACTTTAAGAAATATTTCACTGACCTTAAAACAAAAAAAAAATTTTGAAGAATTTTAGGCAGAATATAAATTGACGACACTTTGGTTCCGAGCCAGACAAGATACTGACTAGGCAACCTCAAGGCAGACTTTCGTGTCCGGCGCACTTCCTGCTCATTTTCAGGAAGAGCATTAAAAGCGAATGAGAAGGCGATGCGAACGAAGCCCGACAACGCTATCGCGTTATCTTGCCCCGTTCTCATCCTTTCTGTGGGTCGCACACTGTCTTAATCACAAAAAAAGTAAAGACCAGAGCCAGAAACAACAGCGCTATGTCGGCGGACACTGTCCCGTTACTCTGTGTACTGTGGAATATAAAAGTTTTGCCACGATATTGTCATCTAGGTTACAAGCTCTTGTTGGCTGATTAAAAAATTAAGCATGGAGATCTACACCCTATTTTTTTCAGTGGACCAATAAGAGCTCGGCGTCAGTCCGGCGTCACCGTGACTGCTGCGCAAGAAGCAGACAACTTGCTGTCCGCATTGGATTTCGCTTTTTTTTTGCGTTTAGCAAGCCGCTTGGGGAGCGAGCTCATAAACCAGTGTGCAGGCGACAAACAGGTTGGTATAGGATATATAAACCACAAGGCATCCGCGTGTGCGGTTGGTACGCTCGACAAGACCCTTTGTTTGAGGGTGGTAGGGTGAGGCCGCTGCATGTTGAATCCGTAATTTCTAAGGGTATCCTTGAAACAACGCGACATGAACGACGTTCCTCTGTCAGAGATTACCATCCGCGGAGCTCTGTGCCCGCAACACTAGATGGTTATTTACGAAGCTGACAAGGTGCACCGCTGACGTATCGGCAACTGCTTTTACCTCAACAAACTTCGTTAAGTAGTCGGTCGCCACAATAATGCCTGTGTCCAGTATCTGATTTCGGGAAGGGACCAGGGGATCTATTGCTAATACTTCGAATGGACTCGCTTAGGGAGTGAGTATCTGTTTGAAGGTCTGGTTTGCCTGGGTCTCGGTGGCGTTTTGCGCATTTGACAAACGGAGTACATGAAGCGACGTACCGCCAGGCGTCGTCCCTCGAGCCCGTCCACCAGAATCTTCATAGGATCTTGTCGAAGCGTTCGATGCTGTCCGAGATGCCCCTGAGGGGTCGGAACGTCATGGCACATCTTCAAGATATTTTGCCCTGGCTTTCTTGGGGACAACTGGAAGCCACGGCCCTGAAGTGCGTGAACTATGGCCAAGTGCGATCATCATGCGTCAGCTCATGTCTTCTGCCAGCAACGCGGTCGTCGTGCCAGAGAGTGAAGATGAATTGTTGCTTCCAGAGCGGTAAGCAACTGAATTATTTCCGGTGCTTCGGCGTCTTCCGATTGCATGTTTTGCAGATCTAAGATTGAAGACACAGGAAGGGCTTGTGGCTCCTTTAATCGGATTTTCGTGACAGGAAATCAGCTTTGCTCGAGTGGTTCCTCCACTCCGGTATTGAACAATAGAGAAGTCGTACTCTTGCAGCTTCATGGACCATCAAGTTATCTTCGGGGTAAGGTCGCTCCTTGGATTGAAGCCCACCGGAATGCTGCGCTATCACGTGACCACCGTGGCCAACGCTTGCCACGAGATATAAGAGCGAAATGTTTCTACAGGCCAAACCACCGCGAGACATTCCAGTTCGAAAGAGTGGCACCGGCTTTCTCTGGTTCGCTCCGGCTTTCTGCTTGCATAGGCGACGGGTCGTTCCCGTTCGCCATCCCTATCTCGCTGAAGAAGGATTGCACCTGACCCCTCTCCACTGGCGTCTGTGTGAAGGAACGTTGGGGCGTCCTCCACAGAATGTGCAAGCGTGGACGGTTCTAGGAGGATCTTTTCAAATTCTGAAAAGGTGCAGCTTCGTCTTCACCCCATTTTCAGCTTGGTGTCTTTTTTCAGGAGTTGGTTCAAGGGAGCCAGCTTTAGCTTGAAGTTATTGACGAGCGACGAGAAATAAGATCCGAAACCGCATAAAACTCTTCAGTTGCTTTTTGAAGTAGTGGAGTTGCGGATATTTTGGCCAAAGGCTGTTAAACTTCGCCGGGTCTGGCACCGAAGTCCATCTTTGCTGACCACACTGACCAAGGTAAGAGTTCACTTCCTGTGCCCAAAAATGCATTTGAATGGGTTTAGACGCAGTCGAGCGTTCGTGAGGGCGTGTGAAACAAGACCTAGACGTTGCCGATGTTCGTCGAAACTGTTGGGACACACCGTCGAGGTAGGCAAATGCAAATGGTTCATTTTAGACGCTGGAAGGTCGCCGGCGCATTGCACAACCCGAATGAAACGCGCAGGAACTCAAACAGCCCGTCAGGGTGTATCACAGGAGTTGATTTTTCAGCGTCGTTTGACTCCGAGTTCAACGCAGTAATCCTGAAATGAGGTCTAATATCGAGTAAGTAGGCAACCCTGGAGCCGATCGAGAGGCATCATAAAGCCAGAGGCAGTGGATACACATCGGAGCTTGTGTAATGCTGTTTAACTTTTTGTAGTTTTACACAAGAACCTTGTCGAGCCGTCCCATGCTGAACCCGACAGGCACGGCGGGTGATGACCATGGAGCTGTTGGAGTGCGCCACTACGCCTCTCCGGAGTTATATCGTCCACTTGTGCGCTGATCTTCTGTCTTTCCAGGAGATCGGCACTCGTCAGGGTTCGGTGATGTATTGGTGCGTGGTCACCGGTGTTGATGGTGTGGCGCATTAGAGCGTACACGCCCCAATTCTTGTTTTTGAATTAGCTATATACAGTGACGAAACTTTTTTGAGTAGCTACTGTATGGACTCCTCTGCGTTGCTGTTGAGGTCTGCGTTCAAAGTTCAATTCCAGTCCACGGAATGTTGTCATTTTTGCCGTGTCTGCTCTCCAAGGTTGGTACCGCCGGGAGAAGACGAAACGGTTTGCGATCATGGTCTCTAGGCAATATTTCAAAAGCAATTCTTAAATTTCCGCGTCGCCCAAGGTGAATGTCAGCAGTGACCAAGTTTAACCACTAGAATGTTGTAAGGGCACCCCACTCCTCCAAAGAGATGAGGCAGCAGGAGCGTTGCAAATTCGGTGCCGGAGTTGTGAGTGAAGAACCATTCCGGCCAAAATCTCCTGAACGCCGATTGCCCTGAAATCGATGCTTGAACCCTGATCGCTGGAGGTTTCGGAATCGTTACGTCTAGCATGGAGACGACCTAAGCAGGTGGAGGGATCGTGGGTGACCTTCCAGAGGTAACAAGAGGATGCAAAAGTTTCACCCATGTTCGACAGAAAGCTTCAAGCGATGTTCTGGCTGCCAGGTGGATGTTACCCGAAAGTGACTTCGGAAACACTTAGCCAAGCGCTAACGCAGCAGACGGTAGAAGTAGTATAGAAATGTGCTGGGTTGTTTAATGTTCGGCTTGGGATCATTACAATGGATCGAGGTAAGCAGTGTCTTCCGATGTCATCTGGGGCTTAGATGGCTGTGATGATGACAAAACAGCGTGACCACGTGCAAAGGATACTAGCAACTCCACCTCGGAACACCGAGTCGCCCCGAGAATGACTGGTGGGTTTTTCACAATAAAAAAACAAAGCACAGTCCTGCCCAGAGCTTCGACGGTCAATTCACAGCGCCCCAGGTAAAGGAGTGAGAGTAATGTTGGCTGACATCAGTCCCGGTAATCGCCCTACAGTCGGTGGCTGCTGCCGCGTTGAGTCCGTTGATGCGCAGCAAGGCAGCATCGATGAAACCTCACCAGCCCCGTGTCTATAATACGCGTCAGATTGGTTGCGTGACTCCGTGTATTTGAATTTAAAGGTGAGGTGTAAGCGACCTGCTCAGCGACGCTGCGGCCAGAGGGATTTCATGGACTACGCGGGACCCTGCCCCGTCGGGCCCGCGTGGAGTGTTTTCCCTGATGGTGCAAAGAGGTTGGATTCGGGCACGAGCGAGCAAGGTGACCTGGACGTCCACAGTTGAAGCAGTGGTGCCAGTCGGGCCTACGACGCCTGTGTTGTGAGTTGTCGGGTGAGAGGATTCACAAATTATGGGTCGGACTGGTGGATGTGGTGGCTCTATTCGCCGCGTCCATTTCCGAGCGCGTGGTTTTAGTGCAGCGCTGAGCGTGGTGGGACGAGGCGGGCCGCACAAGTCGCTGAATTTCGGAGTTGTGGATGGCATCGATGAAAGCTGATGTAGTCACCAGGTGAAGCGTGGCTTCGGAGCACCCTAGAAGTGCTTTTCTTGCCAGTTCTTTTGATAGTGTCGGCGGTTCTTGGGTGCTCCTGTGCCCTGGCGATAGGTTTTGAGTTACGTGAGATGTAGGTGCTGTAGATGAGCATCATAAAAACGGGCTTTCTAGTGCTTGCAGGAGGGGCTCTACGTGGTTTTCGACGCTTATCTTGTACACTCTCAAGAAAGTTGGCGGCTTTCCCACCGGAGCTGGGCAACCAGGGCTGCAGCACGTACATGGAATGCACCGTGTGTTGGGATACCGTTTTAAATTGGATGATAAATGCGCG
>JAZHYW010000929.1:0-15278 GCA_037355805.1 Ixodes ricinus
AGTACCATGCCGTTTCCTCCATCAACAGGCAAACAACGGATTCCGTGAGGTGTTAACGGTAGGTCCTTTGCTAAGGGTCCTTTGAAGGGACGTCCCTAAAGGAACACTGGCGTCCCAGCAGTTAAGAAAAGCGTGTTCTATCGTCTCTGGCATTTTACAAAGTAAACAGTTTACCGACCATGCAACGGGAATACCTTTTCCTTCCAAAAAACTTTGACCGGCAGGGTTTCACTGTGTAGCGTAAAGAAAAAGATTTCGTGAAGGCTGGTACCCTCATTTGCTTGACACGCTTCAAAACATCTTGGACCACTTCTCCGCACTGCACAAGGACCGGTACAGCGAGAAAGAGGGAAAAAGGGAAACAATCAAGCCTTTGGTCAAACGCTTTCGCGACACACTGGACAAATACTCGAGCGAAAACCGCGTCGCCAAGAACCGATAAGCAAAAACACAACTTCTTTCAAAAATCCGCGTACACCATAACTGGAAATGACTATCAGTCAGAAACAATAAATTCGGGTAATGCTCTGCATAGCCGCACCTGAATGACTGTACGCAGCAGAGGGTCCTTCTTGGTCCCTGCTAGAAAACAAAACGCTATTAACGAGCTGTCTAACAACAAAAAGGTGCGACAGACCCAGCCCACCATCCTTGACCCGCCGGAAAAGATTGGTCTGGCTTCGTTCTCTCCCAAGTCGAGCTCCAAATAAACACAGCAAAAACGCGGTGTATTCGCTGGATGTTGACCCGCGAACAGTGCAGCACCTGAAGAACGTACCAAACCTTCGCAGCTAAAAGGCGTTGCATACCGAGGCACGCGCAAACATTGAAACCTCTCCCCCCACTTATCCGCCCTGCGCGCAGCGCTTGAGCTTCTTCGTTCCAATACTCCTCGTTGTCGCGGTATTGTCCAAGTGGAACCCAAGGTACCGCACCGGCGTGTCGGACCACGTGACGACGTTCAAAAAACAGTGGGCTTGGAGGGCCAATCTCCATGCCAAACCCCTGAGCCACTGTTGCCAACCTACAGCACTGCACGTGTTCGCAGCACTTCTCAGTTAGCTCCTACGGCTTTCTTTACACTCTCTCGGTCAGTACAAAAAATAGCCACATCATCGGCGTACATGCCAAAACGAACCTCACTGGCTTGTGGGACTAAAGCTCGCGTATATCTTCACTAACGTAGCACAATTCTTAAACAATAGGGTTCGAGAAAAATACAAAACAGGAGCGGGCGTAAAGCGGGCATCCTTGCCGCACAGAAGAAAAGCAAGTGGGATACGTTCACTCAGCTTTCACTCTTATTCACAAACTAGACGGGTGGCGCAGTTAAGGTAAGCCATGCGTACCCCCATCGCACAGCACCGAACCTAAACCAACATATTCTAAGATGAAAAAAAAGAATTTCGTGGGATAACGCGGCCAAAAAAGGCTTTCTCGAGGTCTCATCTGAAGTAGCGCAACCCTTGCTGAAATCGTCGCAGCACTCCAAAATGCTTCGCGCTACATGCACGTTTGTAACAATTGTCCTCCCTTAATACCACACGTCTGGTGAGGACCGACTGAGACCTGGCTTCATCCTGATATAAACGACAATGAAATACTCGCCAAATAATTCAAATTCTTACATTTACCGACGCGATCGGAAGGATCGTCGTGGTGGCGGCGTTTTAATATGCATTGATAATGCGTAATAAAAGCGCACTTTTTCGTTTCCATGCCAATTGGAGGCCATTCGGGTCTCAGTGAAATGTGGTTTTAAGTCAATCCTGGTTGGCGTATGTTACTCGACCGCCAGATGCGTCATCTAGTTTTGCAACTTCTTTGCATGATGATTTGTCAATTTTAGTTCACACAAAATCCTGGTCATTCTGTTTTCTTTAGTAGGCGATTTTTAATTTCCGTGAGATAAATTGGAATTTATCAGATCTTGTTGGTAGTGGAAGTTCTGGCGAGTGTCGCGATTTTATCAGTCTCTGCCTGGATTTTAACCTTTCGCAGATGATTTCTTTCCCTACCCGTGTAACCGCCACATGTTCAAATATATTAGACTTGCTTTTGATCTAACTTTCATCCTAAATCTATTACCTCTCTTACCGGTTTTGAAGGCATCAGTGACCACAAAGCAGTGTCCTATAACCTAGGATTTCCTGAGCACCAGAACCAGTCAGGCTTTTCGACCAAGCAAATAAGGCTATATAATAAGGGGAATCCATGAGCAGCTTAACCAGGACCTCTATAGCTATTTCTCAGTCTTCCTGCAGGAGTCTTGACGACAGGAATATAAATGAAAATTCGGCGCCTCTTTAAAAACAAATTACGGCAACTCTGTTGAAGCTCATGCGTTCCCAAACCATTAACAATCAGCTCCCGGTCCTCCTATCCTTGGTATTCGCGCTCACTAAAAACCCTTAACAATAAGAAAAAACGACGTTTTCGAGTAGCCAAAAACCAGGACATCATGCTTTATCCTGGTTCTAGATATAATGAATGTGCCACTAATTATAAAATTATGTTAGAGCAGCAGAAGCGCATATTCTACCAGGAGAGACCCTTCCATCTATGCTTATTAAACAACTCTGCGCCAATTTTGGATGTTGTAAATCATGCACCAGCACTCTCCACTAGCGCTTATTGATGATTCTGAGAACATTACTAGATTAATAAGTGTGCCAGTTCTTAATCATTTATTTTCCCATTTCACCGCCCACTCTCCCTTAACACTGTCCTTACCTATTACTAGCAATGTTTTACCTATGATCCACATTGTATTGATTTCGAAGGTATTGTTAGTATTAAGTCACTGAAAATGTCCTCTTCCTGTGGTGTCGACGGTATAAATTCTAAGGTCTACAAAGCACTAAATATTCCCAAGCCTATTTCTAACAAAACTTTTTCAGCAACCACTAGTGCTGGGTGGTTCCTGAAGATTGAGAACGTGCAATGTCATCGGTCCACAAAAGTGTAATAATCTTCTCCTTTAAACTATAGGCCAACATTTTAACTTCTGTAATCTAAAATACTGGAGTACGTAATCCACAAGCAACTATCTATTCACCTGATTCTATCTCCTTTTAACAAAGCGTTGCATCGGCTTCCGTCGAAACTACTCCTGTGAAACCCAACTTCTCTGCTTAACCAATGACCTGTTCGCAAACCTTGATTCTGGCTACCCCACTGACGCTGTATTTCTCGGACTTCGCTAAAGCATTTGACAAAGTTCCGCATAACAGACTGCTTCTAAACTATCGTCATTAAACCTTGATAATACCGTTCTCTCCTGATTGAATCTTTTCTCTCTCAGCGTCATCGTTTGTTTATGTTAATGATTGTTCATCCACTTTAGCCCCGTAACATCTGGCGTGCCTCAGGGAACGGTGCTTGGACCGTTACTTTTCCTCATCTACATCAACGATCTTCCTTCAGGTATCTTCACCATGTGCCTATTTGCCGACGACTGCGTCCTTTACCGAAAAATAACATCCCCTCATGACTCTTTAACCTACAAAATGACCTTGACCTAGTTCAGAGCTGGTGTACTAACTGGCAGATGACGCTTAACGTCAGCAAATGTAAATGCATCGCGCTTCTGTTCCTCTTTCCAAACCTCTCCTGTTCATTTTCTCAATGGCATCCCTCTTCAACCCACAGATATGTATAAATACCTCGGCGTTCTTCTAACTTCAAACTTCTCCGGGGAAAACCATATTAATTCAGTTGTGAGTTCCGCTATACAAAAGCTTGGGTTTCCTTCGTCGCAATTTCAGATCCGCCCCTTCAACTAAAACGGCTCCTCTATCTTGCCCTAGTCCGGTCTAAATTAGAATACGCACTTCAATCTGGCACCCTCATCATGCTACATTAACAGACTACATTGAATTTGTTCAAAACCGTGCTGCGCGTTTCATTCAATCTGATTACTCCAGTTTTTCCAGTGTCTCCTCATTAAATCAAATCTCTCTCCCATTGCTTTCCAATTGTCGAAAAATATTCCGTCTCTGCCTTCTGCATAAAGTTTTTTACTCACCATGTCTAAATCAGTCTCTTCTTTCCCCACCGGCTTATCTTTCCTCCAGACCTGGATCTACTGTAACAAAATAGCCCGGCCAAAGTGCTTTTCCACAGCACACTTCAGCACGCCCTCTGCCCTGATGCACCTGTGGACTGGAATGACCTTCTTCCGAAGACATCGTCACCATCCAGGACCCCATCAAGATTCCGAGAAGCAGTAACAAACATTGTACTTCACACCCACTCCCTCTAACGCCTTATGGCCCTGAGGGTATTGTAAATAAAATAAACAAATAAATAAATAAATAAATACCACACGTCTGGTGAGGACCGACTATAAGGTTGATCACGCCTTGTAGTCGTTCCGCCAGCACCTTCATCAAAATCTTATAGTCCACATTCGACAGAGTAATCGGGCGGTACGCTCCAACCGAGCGTAGCTTAACTCGATCCTCGCTCTTGGGGATTAAAACAGTATGTGTAGACAAAAAAGACGGGGGTAAGACATTAAGTCGGAACGCCTCGGAAAAAACACAGTGCAAAAAAGGAGCTACTCGATCTTTAAACACTTTATAAAACTCCGCTCCTAAACCATCAGGCCCAGGCGATTTCCCCCCTTTAGATCGTCTATTGCCTTTTCGACTTCACCTAACGTGATAGGCTGTTCTAGCCTTTCCCTTTGCCCGTCTGCCAGCTTCGGCATGAACGGTAAAAAAAACTCCGAAAATCGTCCCTCTTGGGTGCGCAATAACTAAAAAGACCTTTGTAATGCTCTACAAACGCGTTTTCTATGCTTTTCTTGTCACTCGACAACGTACCCCGATACAGAATTTCGCTTATCTCGTTCTTGGCGGCATATCTTCGTTCAATGCCAACTGCTCTTTTGGTGGGAATCTCCCCATCTGATATGCGCTTCAAACGCGCCCGTACAACAGCCCCCTGATACTGATCAGTATCTAGCGCTTCCAGACGTTTCTTTAGACTGATAATGTCATCAGTGAAAAGCCCAGGCGATAAACATTCTTCCTGTAATAACTCTTTCAGCAGGCCATCTAGTTCCTGCTTTACCTTTTCTTGCTCGTGTTTCAAAATACTTGAGCGTTCAAGCGCTGTCATTTTTACATCCTGTTTAAAAGTTCCCACTTTACCCCAAAATCGTTTCCCTCGGCCCTTGCCAACTCGTCTAGAGTTTGACGAACTGTATTTACGAAATAATCATCGCCTAGAAGCTTAGTATTACATTTCCAAAGATTCCAATCAAACTTTTTTGGCTTCTCCTTGGATGAACATAGCATAAAAGAAACGAGGCAGTGGTCACTAAATGACACATGATCAACAGTATACTTTTTACACACTCTCAGCAATTCCGAAGAAACATACACTCTGTCAAGGCGAGCGTGACTTGCTCCTTGAAAGTGCGTAAAGAGCAAAACCCCTCCATCAGACACGCAGTTGGCAACGTCTTCTAGGCCGTAGCGTTCGACCATACCCCCCAAAAGTAAAGCACTCTCGTCATGAAATCTTCTGCTGTTCGACCGATCACAAGGCGCGCACACACAATTAAAGTCCCCTAGCAAAATGACACGCCGATCCGTCCGAACATACTTCTCAAAACTCTCAAAAAAACCCACTCTTTCATCGATTCTATTCGGTGCGTAAATGCACAAAACACGGAAAAGATTACTAGAAAAAGAAAAATCACAGAGGACAAACCGTCCCGACTCATCGCTAATAACCTGCTCTACAGTAAACAAACCCTTGCGCAAAAACAAAAGACACCCGCCAGACGTCCCGACAGCGTGGCTTACACAAACATCGTACCGCGACTCAAACATCCGCACCATGCTCTCCGTCTGGCTTTCGCCTTCCATCTTTGACTCTTGAACTGCCACAATATCGAGGTCGTGCTCAATAAAGAGGCGGCTCATTTGGCACTGCCGGCGCCGGGAACACAGTCCCCGCACGTTTAAAGTGCCCACGCGCAAAGACTTTTCTAGCATGCTTAAATTCTAGGTAGGACCAACCGGAAAGCGATGCGTTTAGAAAAAGAAAACCCTGCGAAGAAACCTTTTACAACAGTAGTGAAGGCCGTGACCACTCACTTCAATTGCTCCTCCTTGCGCTGGCGAGACCTCGACCGTTCACGGTTAAGTCCCCCGTTGCCAACCCACTCGCGCTCGAGGCGTCGCAGTTCCCTGTCGGCGATCTTGGAGCTTACGCCTTCGTGCCGTCGCCTCGCCGCTCCGGTCTCTGCGTCCTTGAGCCTGCCGTCGACGCCACCTTCGCCCTCCTCGGGCTTGCCGCCGTCGTCACCCTTGACCTTGACTTCGTCATGAACTTTGGTCCCGACGTCTTCGTCAACACGGTCCTTGCCGTCATCGTTCCCCGGCACGGCGGTTGCCGCTGGGACGTCTGGAGCGTCCGTCACCTTTTCGGCCGCGACCTCTTCGACTACCTCGGGGGCCGCCTTGTCCTTCGATTCTTTTGATGCCCCGGGCGAAGGTCTTGGTTTCGCCTCCTCACAGATTCCGCTGTTCTCTGCGGGCCCGCCCTGGGTTTTCTGGTCTGTCGGCGTCGTTGCCGTTGCTGCTCTCTCGGCCTCGAACACGTCCATGCACTCGGTGTCGTCCGACGCCACGGCGGTGTTGTTGCCAGTGACGCGGGCGTACGTCTTCACGCACGACGAGGCCTCGTGTCCGAAGGCCTGGCACAGGTTGCACCGGGGCACCCTGCAGTCTCGGCGTATGTGCCCCGCTCGGTGGCACCGGAGGCAGATCGGCGCACGGCCAGGGACGACGACCAGGACGTTCCCCCGCAGATCCGCAGCTGATGTGGAAGGCTCTCCAGGGAAACGCCCTCCTTCAGCGTCATCCGCACCACCAGCGTGGTGGACTCGACGTCGACGAAGCCCGGCACTTTCCACTTTTCTCGGACGATTTCCTTGACCGAGCCGAAGGGCTCGAAGGCACGCCGCACCGTGTCCACTGGGACGTCGAACGTGACCCAGTGGAGCTTGATGCGCAGCTCCCTCCGACTCGGGTCTACGAGATGGCAAAAGCGGCCCTTTACTTGCAAGCTGCCGGCTTCCAGAAGCTTGGTCTTTGCTTCCAGCGAGTGAAGTTTCAGCAGCCAGACGTGGCTCATCTGGAAGGCCCCCAGACCAGCCACGCCCGGCAAAACTCCCACCTTGTCCAACGGTTCACGGAAGTCTTCAATCCGGTAAGGTCTTCCTTGAAGATCAGCGTGAAGAATCACGCTGAGCTTAGCAGCATCTCCGGTGGGCAGAGCAGGCAAAAGTACACGGTAATCGTTCGGCAGAAAAGAAACATTCGTTTCACCGCGGCCGATAACGGCCGCCGCCTCTTTCGGGGAGCGATTCATAGCGCCGTCCGCTCTGGCTGAAAGCCGGAAGTGGAATCCCCGCTCGGCCATCCTGACGATGCTTCATGGCCTTTTCTTTGATAGTCTACACGGTGTCTCTAAAGAAATAAAAAAGACGTCGCACTATCGGGGCCAATTAATGTGCTCTTGTGAGGTTACAGGAGCAAAAGTTTATGTCAGAAGTGGGATTTGAACCCACGCCCGGAAGACCGGACTGCGACCTGAACGCAGCGCCTTAGACCGCTCGGCCATCCTGACGATGCTTCATGGCCTTTTCTTTGATAGTCTACACGGTGTCTCTAAAGAAATAAAAAAGACGTCGCACTATCAGGGCCAATTAATGTGCTCTTGTGAGGTTACAGGAGCAAAAGTTTATGTCAGAAGTGGGATTTGAACCCACGCCCGGAAGACCGGACTGCGACCTGAACGCAGCGCCTTAGACCGCTCGGCCATCCTGACGATGCTTCATGGCCTTTTCTTTGATAGTCTACACGGTGTCTCTAAAGAAATAAAAAAGACGCCGAACTATCAGGGCCAATTAATGTGCTCTTGTGAGGTTACAGGAGCAAAAGTTTATGTCAGAAGTGGGATTTGAACCCACGCCCGGAAGACCGGACTGCGACCTGAACGCAGCGCCTTAGACCGCTCGGCCATCCTGACGATGCTTCATGGCCTTTTCTTTGATAGTCTACACGGTGTCTCTAAAGAAATAAAAAAGACGTCGCACTATCAGGGCCAATTAATGTGCTCTTGTGAGGTTACAGGAGCAAAAGTTTATGTCAGAAGTGGGATTTGAACCCACGCCCGGAAGACCGGACTGCGACCTGAACGCAGCGCCTTAGACCGCTCGGCCATCCTGACGATGCTTCATGGCCTTTTCTTTGATAGTCTACACGGTGTCTCTAAAGAAATAAAAAAGACGTCGCACTATTAGGGCCAATTAATGTGCTCTTGTGAGGTTACAGGAGCAAAAGTTTATGTCAGAAGTGGGATTTGAACCCACGCCCGGAAGACCGGACTGCGACCTGAACGCAGCGCCTTAGACCGCTCGGCCATCCTGACGATGCTTCATGGCCTTTTCTTGGATAGTTTACACGGTGTCTCTAAAGAAATAAAAAAGACGTCGAACTATCAGGGCCAATTAATGTGCTCTTGTGAGGTTACAGGAGCAAAAGTTTATGTCAGAAGTGGGATTTGAACCCACGCCCGGAAGACCGGACTGCGACCTGAACGCAGCGCCTTAGACCGCTCGGCCATCCTGACGATTGGTTCCTGGCCTTTTCTTTGATAGTCTACACGGTGTCTCTACAGAAATAAAAAAGACGCCCAACTATTGGGGCCAATTGACGTGCTCTTGTGATGTTACAGGAGCAAAAGTTTATGTCAGAAGTGGGATTCGAACCCACGCCCGGAAGACCGGACTGCGACCTGAACTGCAGCATCTTAGACCGCTCGGCCATCCTTTTGTTTTTATTTATTGCCTGATTTTGGCACAGGTAACACAAGCACTTTACTCGTACAGTAAAAGGTTAAAAAACATCAGCCATATTGGCTCTTATGCAAGAGTAAAAAAAAAACTCACTGGAATGAGGGTTTCAAATAATTACAAGTCTTTCAGAGTCGCCAGCTTTTCCAAATGTGCAGCAACCAGTCAGGTGGTGGCTGCTGTACCTTATACAGTTCCTTCAAAGAACATATACTTTCCACGAAATACTTATTCACTGGACGCGCATTAACGTCCGCGTGCCGAACCGCCATACGGCATTGCCATAAGCTATGGAGACCTACAAGCATAATCATGTCATATGGTAAAGTGTCTCCTTCATCCACATAGAAATACCGAATGGCGTGAGGCGTTACGGAAGGTATTTTTTTTGTTGATTGTCCTTCGAAGCACATCCACCAAAACCCTGCATGCCAGCAGTATATGAGATCATGGTCTATGGTTTCTGATTTTCTGCACAGCAGACAGCTGTCTGACCTCTGAACCAAGCTCTAACAGGCAAAGTTTGACCATGTAACTTAAAAAAGAACGTTTTCACGTGAGCGGGAACCATAATTCTTTTAACATGCTTTAAAACATCTTGCCCAGGTCTCTTAGAGTGCAACGAACGATACAGAAGAGGAGGAAGAAGTGACTCAATCAAATCTTTTGACAATCGTTTACGCGATACACCAGACAAGTACTTCAGAGAGAAACGTGCTACCGAAAGCCGGTAGGCGGCAACAACCTCTTTCAAGTAACCATGTATGTTACCACTCAAATCTTCACTCGTCGCTACTATAAACTCAGAAAGTGCACTGCGCAGCCTCACTTGTATAACGGCACGTAGAAATGGGTCTGGTCTCTTAGGGAAATAATCGAAAACAAACTTATGCGATAGACCAAGACCTCAAGCTTCGACACGACTAAAAATGGTTTGCTCGGCTTGTCCGCTCCCAAACAGAGCTCCAGATAAAAACGGCGAAAACACGGTGCATGCGTTGAATGTTGATCCGCGAGCAATGTAATACCTGCAACACGTACCGGACCTTGGCAGCGAGAGATGCATTACAAACCGTTGCTCTTGCGAAAATTGACAAGCGCTTGCCTTCTTTCTTCTTTGCGCGCAATGCTTGAGTTTCCTCGCTCCAGTACGGTATTGTTCAAGTGGTACACCAAGATAACGCGCCGGCGTGTCAGAGCACACAACACGATCAAACACAGTGGGCGTTGACGGCGATTCACCGTGCCAAAACCCCAAAGATTTCTGTCAGTTAGCAGCACTACACGTGTGCTCACAAAACAACTCTGTTAGCTCTATAGTTTTCTTTACACTTTTGGTCTACACGAACAATCGCTACATCGTCGGCATACAATAAAATACGCACTTCACTAGCTTGCAAAGTAAACCCGTGTACATGATTACTACGAATGACACTTAAACAACAAGGATTCTGAAAAATACACAAAAGTAGCGGCGAAGGCGGACATCCTTGCCTGAGAGATGAAAAAAGGGGAATACGTTCCTTAGCTTTTTTGTTTACCACAAGACTGGTGGCGGAGTTACGGTACGCCATGATTATCCCATTGCACAGGATCGGTTTCCAATTCACATGTTCTAAGATACATAAAAGTATTTCGTGGGACACGTGATCAAAAGCCTTTTCGAGGTCTAATTTTAGAACTGCAACCCTCGCATCACTTTAAAAGGCTGTGTGCCACATGCACGTTCGTAACTCTACTCCTTCCCTTAATGCCACAGGTCTGGTGCGAACCGACAATAAGGTGGATCATACCCTCTAATCGCTCCGCGATTACCTTCATTAAAAGTTTATAATCTACATTTGTCAACGTTATCGGGCGGTATGCTCCAACAGAGCGACGTTTCACGGGATCGTCAGTCTTCGGAATAAAAATAGTGTGGGTGCACAAAAAGGACGGAGGTAAACAATTAAGACTGTACACCTCGGCAAACACTGCAGTGCAGAAAGAGGTCAACTTGCCTCTTAGAAGTCTTTTAAAATTCGGCTCCCAAACCATCAGGTCCAGGTGATTTTCCGGGTTTCAATGAGTCGATCGCAATTATCGATCAATGACTTAACTTAACATGATTGGTTGCTCCAGCCTCTCTTTGAGTTCGTGTGTCAGTTTCGGCATTATCGGTAAGTATAAACTTCGAAATTCACTGCTCTTGGGTGGACGGTAACTGACAAATATCTTTGTAATAATCTACGAACGCTTGTTCGATGCTTTCTTTATCACTCCGACAGCACTTCGTTGTTCAAAATTTCGCTGATTTCATTTTAACTAGCGTATCTTTTTTTCCTTTCTACGATTCTTTTGGTGGGTACACCCATCGATAAGTGTTTCAAACGCGCCGTACCATAGCCCCCTTGTATTGTTCGGCATTTAACACTTCCAGACATTGTTCTTTTTTTGAACTGATAATATTAGCCGAGAAAAGCCCGGGTGAGCGGCATTCCTTGGACAACAACTTCTTTAGTAGTTCGTTTAAACATCTCGTTTCCTTCCTTTCCTCGTGTTTTAACAGACTGGAGCGCTCAATAAGCTCTCATTTTCACATCCTTGCTTAAACAATTCCCAATTTGCTCCGAAATCTATTTTTTCCGGTTTTAGCCAACTCGACCAGAGATTGTCGAACCGAATTAATTAACACATCGTCACCAAGAAGCTTTGTATTAAATTTCTGAAGGTCCCAACTGAAAGCCTTAGGCCGTTTCTTTGGACGAGCATAACGTAAAAGAAACAAGACAGTGATCACTGAGGGACACATGGTCTACCGAATATTGCTTGCACACTCTAATTCCATAGACACATAAGGGTGGTCCGATAAGTACTTAGCCTACAACAGAAAAAACAAATTTTGGAAAAGTGGCGATTTATTTTTCAATATAGTCTCCTTTTAGTTCGATACACTTGACCCAGCGATGCTCCAACTTCTTTAACCCATCTGAAAAATACGTTTTCTCGAGGTCTGCAAAGTAGGCTTCCGTGGCGGCGATGACCTCCTCATTCGACTCAAATTTCTGCCCGGCGAGTGACTTTTTCAAGTTTGGAAACAAAAAGAAGTCGCACGGGGCCAAATCTGGAGAATACGGTGGATGGGGCAGCAGTTCGTAGCCCAATTCGACCAATTTGGCCGTGGCGAGGGCGGAGGTGTGAGCCGGTGCGTTGTCATGGTGGAAGAGCACTTTTTCTTCGCCAAATGGGGCCGTTTTTTCTGCAATTCGGTGTCGAATCGGCCCAATAATTCGGCATAGTACAGCCCTGTGACCGTTTTGCCCTTCTCCAGGTAGTCGATGTAGATCACACCTTGTGAATCCCAGAAAACGGTGGCCATCACCTTTCCGGCCGATAGGACAGTCTTCGCCTTCTTCGGAGCACGTTCGCCGGGTGAAGTCCACTGTTTCGACTGTTCCTTGGTCTCTGGTGTGTACCAGTGGATCCATGTTTCGTCGACGGTCACGAAACGACGCAGAAACTCCTTCGGATTGCGCTTAAACAGCGTCAAACACTGCTCTGAAGTGGTCTCACGGTTGCGCTTGTTGTCCGGAGTGAGCAAACGCGGCACCCATCGCGCCGACAGCTTTCTCATGCCCAAAATTTCATGCAGGATATGACCCACGCGGTCTTTTGAGATGCCTACTGTCTCAGCTATCTCGCGCACCTTCAATCGGCGGTCTGCCAATACGAGATCGTGGATTTTTGTCACATTATCCTCCGTGGTAGCCGTTTTCGGGGCACCTGGGCGTGACTCATCAAAAACCGACGTGCGACCACGTTGAAACTCGTTAAACCAATTTTTGACGGTCGCCATCGAAGGAGAAGAGTCACCGTACACAGCATCCAAGCGCTCTTTGATTTCACTGCGCGATTTCCCTTCCAAAAACAAGAATCGAATCACCGACCGATATTGCTCTTTTTCCATTTTTCTAAAATTCGCGGACACGCCCGCTTCCACATGCGGTCAAAACAAAACTACGAGTCCGATTCGGTTGAAATTTCGATAGTAGCCGTCTACGAGAATGTACTACACGATAGTAAATTTCTCTTGCGATAGTGGCGCCATCGGGCGGTGAGGCTAAGTACTTATCGGACCGTCCTTATGCTCTGTCCAAGCGAGCGTGACTCGAACCTTGGAAGCGCGTGAATAGTAAACTCCCCCCACTTGATGCACATTCGGCAATGTCCTCTAAGTACTAACTTTGAACCATATTACCCAACAAAACAGAACTTTCATCTCTGTAACGTCCGCTATTTGATCGATCGTAGGGCGCACACACGCAGTTAGGATCGGCCAAGCAAAAAACGAGCCGATCGGTTTCACAGTAATCTTTTAAACCATCGCAGAAAATAACTCGCTTATCCACACTGTTCGGGGCATAAATGCACATAGCACGAAAATTGTAATTACAACAGAAAACGCCATATACTACAAAACGCCCTCACTCGTAACTAATGACTTGTACAACATTACCAATTGACTTTCTAATAAACAAAAGACAGCCACCGGATGTTGCAACTGCTTGACGAACGCACACGTTGTAGTGCGATTCAAACAGCGGCACCATACTTTCTGTTTGTTTCTCGCTTTCAATCTTCTGACTCCTGCACTGCTACGATATCGAGGTCTTTTCGACCAAGCAATCGACGGAGTTAACACTGCCGGCGCCTTGAACTTAAGCCCCGCCGTTTATAGTGCCCTACACGCAAGGACGTTTCGAGTATCGTGAACTTTTAAAAGGAGGCCAAACGGACAGTTTTGAAAGGGGGCCAATTGGACTCACCTCGTCTACTCCTTGCTGCGCGTCAGAGACAAAGACCGCTCCCTATACGCTTCCCACCTTGCAGCACCATTCGCGTTCGAGGCGCCTTAAACGCGACTACCCAGTGCGGGAGGTTACGTCGTCCGACTTCCACTTCGTTTTCCCTGCTTCGAAAATCATAGCCTTTCCGTCATCATCAGAGGCCGCAGTGTCCCCTCGTTGGGCGCCTTTAGCAGGAGCACTCGTAGGCTCCGTCACACGCTCGGACACGACGTCTTGGCTCGCCCCGGTGGTCGCCTCTGTGGTCAACTCTTCAGTCGGTGTCACCCGCTGAGGTTTCGGTGCCATGTCCCCAGAGCCTGCGCTGGCCTCTGCCGTCTCGCTGGGAACCTGCTGAACCGGCGACGTCGCAGGTGCCGCTGCCCTCTGGGTTTCGTCCTCGTCCATTTCCAGCTCGGATGACGCCGCGCCGGTGTTACTGCTGTGACACGGGCATACGTCTTTACGCAGTTCCGGGCCTCGTGCTCAAAGGCCCGGCTATTCAGAGCACCGGGGTGCTCTGCAGTCTCGTCGAATATGCCACGTGTGTCGGCCAGGGGCGGATCCAGAGCTGCGTTTTTTTTTGGGGGGGGGGGGGCGGAAAAATTTGCAAGGATACTATTCTCCCATTTGACGGATTGGTTCTCCAAGTTCAGAGTACAAGTGTGCCTGCTTGCGACCTACCCTATTTTGAACTCTCGTCCTTGAGTACCGAGCCTTCTACCACCTGGCAGGCCGGTAATCGGTTTTATTTGGGGGGGGTGGGGGGGTCTGGGGTCTACTACCCATGTCAAATTGCCATCCGAGAGGGGGGAGGGGAGTCGACATAGTTTGGGGGGGGCCGCCCCCGTCGCCCTCCCCTTGGATCCGCCCTTGGTGTCGGCACTTTAGGCATATCGGCGCGCGACCTGGGACGACAACCAACACCGCGCCTTCACTAATCTTCAGCGGGTGCGGAAGACTCCGGCAGTACACGTTTGTTGAGCACCATACGAACGACTAGCGTTGTAGACTCAACGTCCACGAAACCCTTGACCTTCTGGGTCTCAGAACAACGCCAGGATGGCCGAGCAGGGTCACTCCACTTCCGGACGCGCAAGCGAGCGGACGTGTTATGACCGCTTAGACAGCTTGGCCACCCTGACGTTGTTTCTTGGCCTTTTCATTGACAGTCTACACTGTGTCTCTAAAGAAATATAAAAAGACGCGAAAATATCGGGACTAATTAATGAGCTCTTATGAGAATACGAGGGCAAAGGATCAAGTCAGAAGTTGGATTCGAACCCACACCGGGAAGACCGAACTGTGACCTGAACGCAGTGCCTTAGACCACTCGGCCATCCTGACGTTGCTTCTTGGCTTTTTCTTTGATAGTCTACACGATGTCTCTAAATAAATTTAAAAAAGACGTCACACTATCGGGGCTCATTAATATGCTCTTGTGAGGTTACAGGAGCAAAAGTTTATGTCAGAAGTGGGATTCGAACCCACGCCCGGGAGACCGGACTGCGACCTGAACGCAGCGCTTTAAACCGCTCGGCCATCCTTTTTTTTTTCTTCTTTATCGCATAATGAAG